>APFE031229477.1:0-17345 GCA_000404065.3 Pinus taeda
TATCATTCAAAGACAAAGCACATTGATGTTCAGTATCACTTTGTGAAGGATATGATAGAAGACAAAAAGGTGTTGCTAGTAAAGGTGGACACTTTGAAGAAGACTGGAGATGCATTAACAAAATCTGTGAGCTCTGAGAAGTTCTCTTGGTGTAGAGAAACAATGGGTGGTTGAGGGCTAGAAAAATGACTAAGCTCTCCTGTGGAAAGAAAACAACAAGTGGGAGATTGTTGGGTTGTGTTATATTCTTTCCACGTCTAACCTACGTAGTGAACCGGGGGGTTAGAGGGGGGGTGGAGCCCCCCCTTTGTTGCACCGATTGCGCAGCGAGGGGGTCACAGGGGGGGCGGCAACCCCCCCTTTCCGAGCGGTTTGAGGGGGGCAGGTATCCCCCCTCTACGGGATCTGGGGCATCGCCCCAGGAAATTTTTTTTTAGACCCTATATTAGGTTGGGCAAACGTACCTATGGTTTTCGGTCCATGGTTTTGGACACGATGGTTTTTGGTCCATGGTATTAGATGCTTCGGCATGTATAAATATGTATTATAACATTGAAAGGAACATAATGAAAAATCAAGCTGGTAGTCCCGGTCTTGGGATCCAGGGGAAAATCTCTGTGCATATGTGTTTTATGTGTTATGCTTTCGCATTGTTTATTTTCTTTGTTTTAGAATTCGTATGCAGGTAATTTCTATACAGGGTTAAAACCTACATATTTTCAACCAACTGTTAGTGAAATCCAAAAACATATATGTGGCTGAAAAATGCACCTTCTTCTACTCTTGAAAAGACATAGAGTTGCTACAATCACATGAGTGAAAAGAAGTAAAAGAGACAAAACAAATCATGTATCTCCATACCATCCATAACTCCCCCTGAGCTCAATATACCTCCAAAGAGGCTTAAAATAACTCATCAAGTGTTGCTACAATAATCTCGTACTCATCAAGTGACCAAATTCTCCCCTTGACTCTCCCTGAGGTTGTGCACCTCCCATGAATTCTACAGTCCCCTCTGAATATGTATGAATTAATCATGGACTACAGGAGTGGATGCTCTTCACTACTTGAAGAGTTGTTACTCCTTTCTCCACACAGTCTTTCACTACTTCTTCTCTTCCTTAACTTGTTTCTTTTATTCTTTCACTGGTTTCCTGCTAGATCCTCTTTGTTTTTGTTAATTTTGTCAATTTTTCCTTGAATAACAGGGCATAAAACAATCTCTTTCCATATGCCAAAGTTATGGCATATATAACACTCCACATGGCCAAGAGGATCAAATATTCTACTCATGCCAAATCTAAACCTTGCATGAAATGTGATTCTCCTCCATTGGTTAGACTTGCAATTTATTGTCTTATGGCCAAACAGGTGACATGAGTAACAATAACCATTAAAAAACATAATTATAGTTGTTGGCCAATCTCCTTGGTTATTGATATTGCTGAATATCTGCTAATTTGATCTATACATTCTGCTCCAATAGTTAGCTGCAACATGTCCAAACTTGTGAAAACTATAGCATTGTATCTCGTGCATCAAAGGAATAAAATTAATTTTCTTCCTTTGAAATCTAATGGAGCTTCCACAATCATCTCTAGTAGCAAAAGGTCTTCTAAATGTAGGTGCTCCTTGATATTTTCTTCTCTGATGCTGGTTCTACTTGTTTTTCTCTACTGGTTCTTTTTTTGCTACTAGGCTGCTGGATCTACTTCTTGTTTCCTTGTTTTTTACTTTTTCTGTTAGTATTGTTTACTACATGTTTCTTGGGTTCTTATTTGTTATTTTTTCCTGCATAAAAAATAGACTCACCCTTGTGGAATGCAAGACAAAATTTATCTAACGATGATATTTGGATTTCAAGAAAATTATCCAAGGCTATTGTGCTCTTCTCCATCTTCCACTGCTTTCTCAAGAAAACCACTTCAACTTCTAATTTCTCGCATTCATTTACCTTTTCTTGGCACTACTTCCTCATGCCTTCCTAAACTTTTTCTAATTCTTCCAACTTAATCTTTAAGTTGACAATATCTTCCTTGAACTTGGCTTCCTTATCATCACAAATATGCAACATTTTTTCTTGATCCTTGCATATTATTGGCTTATATGGGCCTGACCCAGATTCGGAAGAATTATTTAGCCAAACAAATCCTGCGGCTACCAGCCCTTTCGGCAATAGCCCGCGGAGCATGGATTGAAGTCTCACCCAAGGTAGTAGGAGAGGGCGTTGGAACCAAGTTTCCACACCCTAGGGATGTCTTGGTGTGGTCTGGAGGTTTCATGCACTGGTTTAAAGCTTCGTGCTGCTTAGTATTCACCTAGATCCAGATTGATTATATTTATTAGTGCGCTATTCTATTAGAGGATGTGGTTACAACTTAACAGGATCTTTAAGCAAACATTTAACCTACACAACTAGTTCGTGCATTAAAACAAACCCAGATTTAGATTCATTCATGCAATAAGTAGTTTAAATTAAACAGATATTATGAAAGTTAGGTTCGCGACAGATCAAAAGGAATACAAAATTTCAGAAGAAACTTATCTTTATTTCCACTTATCCTCAATACATTCAGATCCACCCTGTGCACTCAACTGCAGGGGTCTGCGCACACAGCTGTGAACTTTCCAGGCCTCTATGCACATAGCTACAGAGCCTCTATGTACTACCCTAACCCTTGACTCAGACTTACAAACACTTTCAGACTATCTTCCTCAAAAACCCATTACATTCCATCCTTTTCACAACCAGAACTTCCTTTCCCTCACAGAACCGCACTCCATTTATACCCTTCCTTGCCCCGCGATCCCTGCGCAGGCCGATTCTATTTATATTTCTTTACATTATTTTCAGGTGGACTACCCTTTGACTCAATCCTATTATACTTTGTGCTCCACATAGTTCGGAGTTTTTACAATAATTTAATCCTACTTTTTGGGCTTTCTTCCCCAAAACTATTACGTGGGACCTCTGCTACCTAACAGTCCCCTAACACAATCATCATTACTTTTCCCAAGTCACTCGCCGGTGTGGCTAGATGCTTTGCCTTGGCTTTGCGGTTTTCCTTCCTTTGAGTGGTGGTTATCGTCCTGCTGCTCTTTCATTGTCTCCTGTAACACTTCGTCTGGCTCCTGCTTCAGTGTTTCTACCATGTCTTGCAACTGATGATGCTCATTCTGCTCTACTTGGTTAACACAGAACACCCCCTCATAGGATTTTAACGTGAGCAGGGGAGCTACATATGAGACCTCCTAGTACCACCGTAGCCACTTTCGATGTTCGTCTCTTCTCTTCGCACTGTCTGTTGCAGCTTGTGTTGCAATTTTGCAAGACCCTGGATGTTGTCCGCAAGATCCCAATCTTTGAGGGACATCAGAGACGACTTATTAACTGCATATCTACTCGTGGTCGTCGTCTGTCCATCCTTTCGTTGTTCTATCGCAGTGCATCGGCCTGTCCCTGGGTGAGGCAATGGCATCCGAACCAATTCTGCTTCGTGTTCCCTCTTTTTCAGTACATCCCTTACCAGTGATGTTGTAGCTTATGGGACACCCGCAGTGGTCAACGCCATACCCCTTAGAGAGTCCTGCTTCTCCATCGACCAGATCACTACCGTGGGGCACATGTCTTGTGTAGAGCTAATGAACAATGTCATGTGTGTTTCTGAAGTGTAGATTTCCCTTAGTGATTTATAAGCCATGCGAAGTTCAAATTCACTGCTTACTGCCTGTTCCTGCGCGTGTAAACTGCTCGTGTAAAATTTGTGGTTGCTCGTTTCATATCCGATTCATACTATTTCTCTTAATTTCCCACCGCTCACTCCCTTTCACTATAATGCAGACATCTTGTCATGAATAGTGATATCAACGGTCATCATTTCTTGTATCCCCGCATCTGCATGATCCTTTTTGCACACCCACGATCCTTGTGTTTGGTCAAATGTGCACACACCGTAGTACTCGTGCATCTATCCCCCAGGCTTCTTTATCGTCCCCCGCTCTCTTCCAACTAGGTGGAGTGGTGAGACTATCCTCTCTTTGGCTAGTCAGGCGGTCGACCCACCCATGTAGAGCTTTAGGTGACTGCCATTCACTCTACCTAGAAAGGGGTCTCCATTAAGTTTAGTCAGATAAACCATGCCCCCATCGGTAACTTCTTTGACGACATAGGGTCCTAACCAGCGCATGCATAGTTTACCTAGGAATTTTTCGAACTTACTATCATAAAGCAATAATAGATCATTTTCCTTGAAGGTGCGCACCTTGATATGGCAATCATGCTACGCTTTCTCTTGCTGTTTCTATACCTGCTAATGGAATCCAGCAAAAAAGCGTTCCTTTTCTAATTCTTCTAGCTGTGTAAGCCTTTCTTCCAACACCCCACAGTCTGCCATACCTGTGAGTGCCATGATCTGTAGACTAGGCACAATATATTCCATAGGCATAACGGCCTCCTTGCCATAGACTAAGAGAAATGGTGTTTGGCCTGTCAACTTTTTTCACGTAGTTCGGTATGCCCATAGCACAATAGGGATGCGCAAGTCCGAGTGATTTCGCTGCACATTATAGACCTTGGTTAATGCGGTCTCCAATATTTTGTTGAAGGCCTCGATGGTCCCATTTGCTTGCAGATGGTAGGGCATACTCTGTTGGTGATATATCTGAAATTCCTCAATGAGTGCGCTGACCATTTCATTCAGGAGATGCATTCCCCTATGACTCATGAGAATTTTGGGGCAGCCAAACCTAGTCAGTACATTCTCGAACAAGAATTTTGTTGCTATCGCAGCTGTGTAATACTTAATTGGCTACGCCTCGGCCCATCGGGTCAAATATTTGGTCACAGTGATGATATAACGCACGCCCATCTTTCCTCACGGTTCAATAGGCCTAACAAAGTCGATCACCAATTTCTCAAATGGTTGTAGCATCATCTATGGTTGAAGTGTCATTTCATCCCTGTTACACAGTAAAATATCACTGCCATCATGTCAGTCTCCCTACTGTGCTATAAACCACATTCACCCATACTCATGCTCCTCAAAAATGGCTAAAACCCCTCTTTCCCTAAGTTAAATGAGTCATCGCGTCTGTTTGTCGAATAACCGCGCTGACAGGCGGAGGCCAATGTTGTTGTTGCGCTGCCAGCGCGGAAGGACACGTCTTTTCCGCGCTGGTTCCATTTCTACGAACAGCGCCCCCTCCGTTGGTCCCTTTCGCGCTGACCGGACTCCCCCCACATAGGTTTGCGATGTCAGCGCGGCAGTTCGTGAGTTTTCCGCGCTGATCCTGTTTGAGCGAATTTGTTCTAACAACCAGCCTTCCAGACCCATCCAGAACTGGTTGTTAGCATTGTTGAGGTCGCCATCCTTTCTCTGGCATGTCTGTTCGACTGACCATCCTCTTATCATGGAGGAAAGCTCATCCCTTACCTATTCATGGAGACTCCTTCTCTTTATAAGCCTCCTCCATTGCCCATGAGCAGCGAGTTTTTGAGTTAGTAGTTGGGAACATATAGACTTCGTTGAAGGAATTCTTAGTGCATTTGAGTGCTGCTCTTTGTAGGCATTTAGTGTGTGGTGTGAGGATTGCTTTGAGCTAGAGAAGGTCATAAGCTTGTGGCCTTGTATGTGAGAGAGAGACCTTGTGACTTGGGAGTTTGATCCAAAGGTGAATGCTTGGGAGACATGCTGGCTGGACCCTCTAGGGAAGGACTCAGCGTCAGGACACCAGTTGTACCTTACTCTACTTTTTGTTAATAAAGATAGATGACTACTCTTATGGTTCCATTTACATTCGTTCAATGATTGATTAATGCAAATTGTATCTTTCCTGACTGATACATAGTTGTTGTTAGTAGATTTTACGCTTTTGTTTGCTCTCTTTTGCTTGTGCAGGTATTCATCCGCGAGGATAGCGGGGAATTGTGATCGGCTGGAGCGAAGGAGCGAGAGGAATATCTCTTCGACAAACAAGCGTTGGAATCCAAGTAGGTTATTCTCACCCACTTGTTAATTACAACTAGGAACCTACGGTGTAGCATTGTTCGATTGTTGCTAGACCCCTGTTGGGCTAGTAGGGATCGCCTCTATCCGTAGAGGGGATTTACCTATACAACAATCCCTTCACGATGGTTTGCCGGTACATTGGCATACATCGCAGGCCAGATAGTATGCTTTTGAATCTTGATGTAGAGTGGGCCACCATAATCTGGCACGAAGAATCTTCCAGGCTATGGTGCAGCTTGCATAATTTCTGCCAGCAACCCCTCCATGTGCTTCGGCCAGGATCTGTCCGTGCTCAAATGCTGGTACATATCTATGCAATATTTCATCATTTCCCATCTTGTAGAGGTGGCTTGCAATTATGGTAAAATTTGTTGCGCGTATCACTAATTCCTTCTTTTGCTGGACAGAATACCCTTGCGGCATAGTGCTCATGGTTAAAAAGTGGATAATATCTTCAAAGTGGCCATTTGCAATGTGCATGGCATATAACTGGGCTGTCGGGAGTCTCTCCTCTAGATTTGTTGGTTCTTCGTTAGTCTCAATTTGGGACAGGTGATCCGGACCTACATTTAGACGTCCCGACTTTACAAAAACCTCAAAGTCGTATTCTTGAAACAATAGCAACCATTGTCAGATGCGCCCCCCAAACACAGGATTATTCACTAGGTAATTGAGCACGGAATGATCAGTATACATCTTAAAATGTCCTCTGAGCAAATAGTGACAGAACTTTTGGAGTGTGTATACCATTGCCAATCCCTCCCACTCAGTAGTAGAGTAATTCTTTTATGCTTTGGGCAACCTGTAGCTGGCGAACACAATCAGGTGATCGATGCCCTCCGCTCCTTCTTGAGTGAGTACCGTACCCAGCATGATACATGATGCATTGACATGTACATGAAATTCAACATCCCACTTTAGAAAGACCAACATAGGGGTAGATGCCATCTTTTCCTTAAGCATTTCTAGGCTATTGTTACATTCCTTGTTCCAGCAATACGTAGCATCCTTCTTCAATAACTATTCCATTCGAGCCGAGATCTAGGCATAGCTTTTTATAAAGTTTTGGTAGTAGCCTGTGTGTCCTAATGTAGCGCGTAGCTGCTTTACATTTCATGGTGCTTGCAGATTTAATATGACAGTGATCTTTGCCAGATCCACCATTAGTCCTTGCTTACAAACCACATGGCCCAGTAAGTTCTCGAAAGGGATGAGGAAAGTACACATTTTTAGGTTGAGAAAAATCTGGTGCCGATGGCAGGTATCCAACATCAATCGTAAGCTCACGGAATGTTTCTTAACCAAGCCAAATATGGTCCAGTCATCCAAGTAGACTTCTAAGAACTTGTGGATAAATTCCTTGAATGTAGCTACCACAATACGGGAAAATATCGCCGACGCATTCTTCAGCCCAAATGGCATTACTGTATACTGAAAACAACCCCATTCAATAGCAAAAATTGTCTTGTTCCGATCCTCTAGCACAATCTTGATCTGATGATACCCGGAGAACCCGTCTGTGAAGGAATATGCTTCCTGCCCACCCACATTTTCTAGTACCTCATCTGTAAAGGGTGTTGGAAAAGGATCGTTAACACAAGCATCATTGAGCTTCCATAGATCTACGCAGATGTAGATCTCATCCTTCTATTTCTTCTCCTATACAACCATAGGACTTACCCAATCGAGCTCTTCGACTGGTTCAATAATGCCTGCTGCCAGCATCTTGTCCAATTCTTCGTGGACCTTTGACTTGTATTTTGGATTCAATTGGTAAGGTCACTGTTTCACTGGCTTTGCTTCTGGCTTCAAAGTTATCTTCATCATTCCTAAGTCTCCTAGAATCCCTTTCAACTCCGTAATTTTTGTAGGGAATAAATCTTGGTATTTGCGGAGCAACTCGACGACCTTTTCCATCGTAGCATCATCCCAATAGTCCCCATGCGTAGCATACTTCGACTCTTCCTCTATTCCGATATTCACTTGCTTTGTTTTTAACTCGCTCACCTCACGAATCACTTCGGATTCTGATATATTGATGTTACGCGGGTCATCCTCATCATCTTCTACTTGTACATTCTAACATGCTAAGGCCTGGCTCAACTGTCACGACCAGTCCAATGTCACGACTTCTTCTGGTTTCGGCGGTGTTCTAAATATGGAAGTTTTTATCAATTGTATTGTGTCATCCACGGTATCAAAAATAAATGTCGATAGAAATGCTTCACGCAGGATATCCCACTCTCCGGTGCCATGTCAGAGCTCTATTTCCATATACCAGTTTCGGGGAATGACATCCCGAGTATGATGAAATAAGTGCACCCATTCTGGTTGAGGCTCTGCACCATAAGCTTAGGTCCATTTAGTCAGGTACAGGCGTGGATCATCTCGACCATCGTATTTTTATATTATTCATAGCTGTGGGTTACCAAATCATATCTACATCATGCGCCTGCAGCTTCCCCAATTTTTGAAGTTCCCTTCATGGGTGTCCCACCATCGCACTGGTGTCGCATGCAATGTCCATTTTAGCACATCAAACTGTTGGTACTCTGGTACCATGCTTTCAAATTTAACAGGAATTCATCCACTACTGTTAGCCCATAATACATTGGTAGCTCACGGTTTTGAGCTGTAACGCAATACAGTTATTTTGTCATCATATTACAGTGTAACATAGGTACCCCATTCACCCTATTTTTCCATTTCTCGTCCTCTTCATGTGAATCGCTCGTGCATGAGCCGGCATAGCCTCATGAGAGTCTTCGGTCCTCCTTTGGCCTGTTTGCAGTAATTTTGTAGATACCATCCAATGCATCGTCCTTTTCATCGTTGTGCACAGGTTCTGTCCAGCACAGTCCATCTGTTGGATCTAGCATAATGACTACACAGAACTACTTCTCAAATATCATCTTCCTTTGTTTAAGGTCAATAACCCCATTCATGTCAGTGGCCCAATCTATCCCGAGCAATGCAAGGTATGGGCTAATTTTGTCCATGATTTCAATAACTTCGAAATCTATCTAGGTACTTGTGCCATCAATATCTACTTTAATTCCTTCCAATATTCCCATGGGTAAGATATTTTGTTGATTGGCCATCCGCAATTGAACAGGAGATCATTACAGTGTAGGCTTACACATGCATTCGCAAGTCTATTTAGGCAATATGTTTGCATCCGAACCTAGGTCCAGAATGACCTAATCCATCTCGTAGCCACCAATCTACACTGTTAGCCACATCTCTTGATCCGTCTGGGATGCACGTCTTCCTAACTTCTAGACTGTGCGAGGTTCACCCCATCCTGCACATCTATTAATCACTTCCTGTAACCCTTTAACTGCCCTGTTGTTGCGAAGCAGTTTTATGCATGTCCCTGAGTAGGTAGTCGACATTGAAGGATCCCTAGCTATCTCAGGTCGATCCCTACTACCTCGAGTAGAGATGCCCGTGAAGCTTTCCCTAGCTTCCATATTGTTCTCCCTATTGACCGCTCCTATGGCTGTGCTGCTCCACACTACCATGTTTACCATGGGTCCATCGTTGCGTGGTTCCGATCTCATCATCTACACATTTTACATTGTTGTAGGAGGCACTGCCTTCTTGTCGCAAATTTGTGCTATCAGCATGGGGTAGTCTAGCAACTCATGATCGAATTACTCACAATAAGGACATGATATTCTAGTTGGATTGGTACAATCCTGTGCGTAATGTCCTGGTCCTCCATAGTTGTAACAGATTAGCTGCCTGCGACCCCTTCTCAATCCCATTCTGCCTCGTCCTCGACCCCATCCCGGGAACCCACCGTATGCCATTGCCACAGCTGGATCTTGACCTCGCACCTCAGTCTACATTCTATAGGTAGGTGCTTGGTCCATCAACATTCAATAGCTACGAGAATCTCTTTCTTCATGACCCACCAATCTACAAAACTTGCAAAAGAGCTGCTGGGGGGTCTGGTTGTATTTTGGCAATAGATGACAGTTATCAGTGTTGCACTTTCCTCCTACCTGATAGATTACGCACCAGAGCGGGGCGATCACGCTCGGCCCCACCTATGCCTATGGTCGCAATGGTGTCGGTCCACCATGACCACAAAATTCACCAAGACCGGACAATGATCATTATCATGTCACTAGCTCCTGCACTTTATACACCATACTTCCTCTCGGACTTCCAAACATGGTGTTGTTCCTGTTTTAACTTCTATATTTCCAAACATAAATTCTGGACCTATGCTTGGATTTGCTGAACTCCCAGCCCTGGGTCTTTTATTGGGGTTTTGTGCTGCCACATTGCTGCCTCTAGCACTTCTACCTGGGTTGAGATTTTTTGTTATGACAAAGCTGACTTCAAATATGGCGTTAATGATGCGACGACCAAGTGCGGTGTTGTGCATCAATCAGGGTCATGTTGGCCTCACAAATGGTGCTTTTCAACCTCTGATCCAAGTCCCACGGGTTCTCACTAGGCATCATCGTGATCTCTTTGAATCCTACAACCAACTGCGCTTCTAACTTTGGCTGGCTAAACTCCTTTGTTAATTCCGTATGGATGTCCGCTATCCCCGCCGTTGGGTTGATGCTGGAATACTTCATGCATCGTGTTAGCACTTGATCCTGTAGTGTGCTGACTAAGATGACTTTCTTGATATTATCATCTGTGACTTGCTGCATGTTCCATACTGATGTTAGCACAAACCAAAATTGTTTCGGGTCTTTGCCTCCTGCTCCTTTGAATACTGGTAACTAGATCATGTTTTCAATAGTTACCCTTGCTCTACTACCATCCCTGATCCTTTTGATTTTTCAACGTTCTTTTCTATAGAGTCCCCGCTTTTCACACCAGACACCCCTTATGCAGGTCCCGGTCGCGGCAATGGGACCATTTGTTGGCTTATATGGGCTTGACCCCAAACAAATCTTGTAGCTACCGGCCCTTTCAGCAACAACGGTGGAGCATGGACTGAAGTCTCATCTGAGGTAGCAGGGGAGGGTGTTGGAACTAGGTTTCCTCACCCTAGAGATGTCTTGGTGTGGTCTGGAGGTTTCACGCACTGGTTTAAAGCTCCACACTGCTCGGTATTCACCCAGATCCAGATTGATTATATTTATTAGTGCACTATTCTATTAGAGGATGTAGTTACTTTAACTAGATATTTAAGTAAAAATTTAACCAACACAATTGATTGTGCATTAAAATGAACCCAGATTTACATTCATTCATGCAATAAGAAATTTAAATTAAACAGACATTATGAAAGTCAGGTTCACGATAGCTCAAAAGGAATACTAAATTTCAGAAGAAACTTATCTTTATTTCCACTTATCCTCAATACATCCAGATCCACCCTATGCACTCAGCTGCAGGGGTCCGTGCACATAGCTGCGGACTTTCCAGGCCTCTGCGCACATAGCTGCAAAGCCTCTATCTACTACCCTAACCCTTGACTCAGACTTACAAACACTTTCAGACTATCTTCCTCAAAAACCCATTACATTCCATCCTTTTCACAAACAGAACTACCTTTCCCTCATAGAGCCGCGCTCTATTTATACCCTTCCTTGCCTCGTGATCCCTGCATAGGCCGATTCTATTAATATTTCTTTACATTATTTTCGGGTGGACTACCCTTTGACTCAATCCTATTATACTTCGTGCTCCACATACTTTGGAGTTTTTACAATAATTTAATCCTACTTTTTGGGCTTTCTACACCAAAACTATTATGTGGGACCTCTGCTACCCAACACCTACAACTGTTAGTCTAGAAATCTCATCTCTAAGACCCTTCATAACATTCTCATTTTCATTATGTGCTTCAACATGATCTAAATATGAATCATCCAAATTATAACTCAGAAGAAAATCATTAATGTTTATACCTTCAGATTTGTGATTTTCAGATCTCTTCGCATCATTTGTTGAATCATGTGCACTAAAAGAATGTGACTCTTGTGGCTGAGCTTCTTCTTTTTGAAGGCTCTTGTTCTTGTTTTTCTTCTTGTTCTTCTTTTTTTTACTCTTCTTCTCATTTTCTTTATTGTTGTTGGTACCATAAGCAAATATGTATTCTATCTTATCCCACATTTCTTTGGCACATTACAAACCCACTAGTCTCTTCATATCATCATCATGAAGGTTCTTGTATATTATGAATCCTTCTTGTGCATCTTTATGCAAAACTTCATTTGCAATTGGATCCTTGCCACAACCTTCACATACTACTCTCGAAATGTTAGATCCACAAGATAATAATTGAGATTTTACATTTTTGTGCCATACCATGTAATTTGCAGTAGTGAAGACAACCATTCTGGAAAAAAAAAAAAATCAAATTTCCTCCAACAAACCCCAGGTTTTCTCTCCAATGATCAAGTTGCAACGAAGAGCCCTGCTTTGATACCAATTGTTGGAAACCTCTGAGCACTACTTTCAGGGGGGGAGTTGGTGGGGGGGAAGTGGGGGTGAATCAATAATGTGAATTATTACCAAATTTTTCCTTTATTTACTTCTCTACTAAATCACATATATTAATTAGCAGCAATTCATTAAATAGTTACAAATATATGCATACCTCATAAGCATGAAACAAACCATATGATCAATATAACCATGAACAACAACAAAAGAAAGAATCAACACATGAGGCATAAGATATCTAGTGGAAAACCCTTCACTAGGAAAAAAACACCCTTGTTGACTCCTATTAGCGTGGAGACTCGACCTCATATACAATCAACTGAATCCGATCAACCTAGAGACTTGATTCTACTAATCATCTTGAAAGACTATGTTCTCCATGAATCTATGAATTACCATTCACTGAAGACCACCAGGATCATTTGATCCTCACCCAACTCCGATTGGACTACCCAACTACCATTAGATTAAGAAACTGTTCCTTTCACTGAAACTTCACAACCACTGCTCCACATCCATGAAGTCACTACTCCTCTAATCTATGTGGATCTCCTTTCATCTATTTTCAAACTGGATCCAAATAATTTCTACTCAAACTGATTCATCTATGCAATATCACCTCTAGCAGCAAGATATCATCATCAAAACTAATATAAACACCACAAACATATATGCTCTCCAAACTATCAAATAATGGCCACAACAAATCTGAATACAATCAAACCCTCACATCAATATAATGCTACACATTACAAATAACATCAAAAACACTATGGCTATGTTCCAAATGAATCAATATCTCCTGCAAAAACAACTGTGAGATTCACCAACAAAAAAATATCCAGCAGCATACAAAAACCCTCCAAACAATCTATACTCCAACAACATCAAATCTGATCTATGCTACAGTATGCTTCAGATTTACTCACTATGTAGCCATTAACACTCATGCACTAAAGCAATTCTTATCACTACTAGGTTGGAAGCATAATCACTCCTTGCAGCCTTCAATCATTCACTCACACATTAAACTCTCACATAACCAACTCCCAAAATGATGAATATAAAACATGTAGGGAAAAATTGAGTTTGGGTCTAGGATCAAGGGTGCAAAAATTGGACCAAATAAATCTGCTAAGACCACTACATGTGCACTAAATGTGTTCACATCATTGGGATACCTTTTGCAACAATTTCTGAAATTTACAACTTATTCTGGAAGCCTCTAGGATTTTCCTTGCTAATTTCCTTCCAAACAGTGGGAGATATGCAAAGAAAATCTAGTGAAATTCCTTAGTCGCATGCATAACACTAGTTGAAATCTATTGGAACCTTCAATCACTCCCATAGGCCCGTCTTCTAGTGACTAGAGCCTTTCATTCACTTCCACAGTCTTGACTCCATGGGACTGGGGCTAAGGATGAAGAAAATCATCAATCCTTCAGCTCAAGACCTTTTTCACCTATTAGATCACCTTCTCCAGCATCTCTGCAAGCTTCAAAATCTATTACATAGCCTCTGATACATCTGCAAGTGGATCAAACATGTCTATATAGTGTCATTGCCAAGTTGACCTGAAAAGGCTAACAAACAAGGTTGTCTAGAGTGCCAACAAATCCTCCACTCTCCAAAAATATTCTCCACGAAATGCAACACCTATGGCAGACCTATGTAGCACCTTTGGAACATCATCATCATCATCATCATGAGGACAACAAAATACTACCACAAGCTATCTCAATGAAGACCTAAATGAAGACATAGTTTCCAACTCAACAAGTGTGCCATCAACCATCAACAATATCAATGCAATCATCTAACGATCAACACATCACAAGGCTAAGATTATATGGTTGACATCAATGCCAACACAATCTTCTCAATGCCAACCCAACTAGTTGCATCCATACTATAATGAAGGCATCTAAACATCAGCTAGTCTACAGGTGGTTGACCTCAATGCCAACATCAGCTAGATGGAACCATGCACACCATAATGCCAACAAGAAGATAAAAACACATCTAGATGCTCAAGTGAATCTTCTAATGAAGAAGGAATTAGGAAATTTACACTAATGGCCCTAGAATCCCAAGTCAAAGGAAATAATGAATGTGAAGAAGAAGAAGAAGAAGAAGAACAAGATTGTTAATTTTAGGTATGTTCTATGCTTAGAGTAATTTATTTCAATTTTCACAGTTAGTTCAATATATTTTCCAAATTAGTAATCACATCATCATTAAACTAAATTGTAGATAGAATATAAACATAGATCATAGAAGACAAGCCAAGACAAGAGGACACAAAATGTGGCGCTTGTTGAAAAGTGTGCAACAAGAAATGCTTGTTAAGAATGCAACAAGATGATGGAGCTTAGTGGAAAGGAGTCGCCTTCACTAAGTGGGCCCGCAGGCTATTTTTGGCGCAAGTCTATTTTTAGACTATGTCTATTTTTAGACATATGGATCATGTCTATGGATTGCAGGTTGTTGTTTATGAATGATTGATCAAGTTGGAAAAAATAGATGGACTTCTATTTTTAGACCACAGTGGAGTGACACCACAGCGGAGTGACTGCTCAGTCTAAATATAGAACAGTCAAATATTATTAGCTCATAATAATATTTAGACTATAAACTTTGTCTCATTCTCTTGGAGCACTTCAGGATGAGCTACGGATGTGGTACATGCAGATCCCAGAAGGAAATACGTGGTTACCTATGGGATGACTAATATTTGCATGCAGGACTTCAGTTAGAACTCAAGTGAATTGAGTTTAGTGGACTGGAGGTGCAGTTGATGGAGTTGTGTTCAGTTTAGCTTTGTTAAACTGGTTGTATTTAGTCTAACTGGCGAATAGACTAGAGATGAGTTGGGTGAATTAGTTATTAATTAATTCACAAGTTATTAACTCATAATACATCTAATGAATACATCAGTTAACTCAGTTGCATGTCAGTGCATGTTCAGTTCAGCAGGGACAGGTGTTAGAGAATCAGATTGCTATCAGTTGTGACTATAGTTGTGCATCAGATCTTGCACAATCAAGGGATTGAGTATGCCAATGAGTTTGCTCACGTATTTCCCCACATTGTAGCTTGTGCTCACGTGATTTTTCTAAGTAAATACGTGGTTGCCTTGGAATCATCATCAGTTCTTGAGCAGGTATTGAGCAGCGGAGGCAGCCAAGCAGCGAAGGAGATTTGAGCCAGTGATTGATTCAGATCTGAGCTGTATTGTGTGTAACAGAGGTGGAGATACTTGTGAGAAGTATTATGCTGTGTAATGTTACATGACTCAATCATTAATATACAGATAGTTGGGGTTTTTAGCGAGATGCTTTCCCCGGGATACATACCGTGTTAATGTGTGAATGCTCTGATGTTTTATTGTTATTGATGCTGCTATATTGATGATCAACGTAGAGGAGCTTATGTATTGTGTATGTTTTCCGCAATAGTACATGATCAGGATAATCTCCATTGAATATGTGTTAAATTATTCAAAATTTCTACATGGTATCAAAGCCATTGATCATCAGATCTACTATTCAGGAAGTGTTTACATTCTAATTCTCTAGGCAGAGCCTGTAATCGGGCCAGGTAGCCTCTGGATTCATCCTTCCTTTGGAAGGTGAAATATCCGGTAAAAGCCCATACAGTCAATCTCTGTACGAGAAATATTGTGTTCTCACGAATCTTAGATCTGAGGCGGTTGAGTTGGTTGCTGGTGGAATTCGAATTTGCAGCAGTGTTTTCTTGGTGACAACGCAGCAATGTCTTTCAACGGATTGCGATTGGAGTATGCTCTTGAGGGCAGCTCAAACTATATTGCATGGAAGGACAGGATGAAGGCAGTATTGGATGATAACGGGCTGAAGGAGTTCATAGATACGGATATTCCAAAGCCTACTGATGCTACTCAAGCTGATGCTTGGCAAAAGAAGATCGCAAAATGTCGAAGGATTCTGTTGGAGGGCGTGAAGGATCACATTGTGTTCAGCCTCCATGGAAAGGCTACTCCATATTTGATGTGGAAATCATTAACAGAATTATTCCAAAGCAAGAGCGATCAGAGGAAGCTGGCGCTCAAAGATAAACTCAGAAACATCAAATGCGAGAAGGGTGAAAGTATTCCCAAGTATCTCACGAAGTTCACTCAGTGTCGAGATGAGCTGGGAAGTGTGGGGGTTACTGTCGATGATGAGGACTTGGTGAGTTTGGCTCTCCTTGGTCTTCCGAAGAGTTGGCATTCCTATCAGGACTCTGTCAATGGTCGGGAGAAGTTGCCAGGATGGGAAAGACTATGGTCAGATCTTGTGCAGGAGGAGATAAAGCGGAGTACCAGGGACGGATCTTCATCAAAGGGAGCTGATGAAGAGAATTGTGCTTTGGCTGCCAAGCAAAGAAAGGGAAGAGCAAGAAAGCTTCTCAGCCTGGTGCGAAAGGCAAGAAGCAGGATATGTCCAAGGTGAAGTGTTTTCACTGTCACCAGCACGGACACTATGCCACAAATTGTCCGCAGAAGAAGAAGAACAAGCAAGCTGCTGGATCTGCAGGGAGAGAGGCCTTAGCTTCTCAGTTTGAGCTTGATTTTTCATTGATCACATGCTTGGTTTCAAGTGTGATGGGATCAGTGTGGTTCTTGGACAATGGTTCGTCTTTTCACATGACGGGAGATAGAGATTTGTTCTCTGATTTGGAGGACAAAGATCTTGGAGTACACATCGAGATGGGTGATGATGGTAGATATAGTGCGACCGGTATCGGTACCATTTCCTTTGAGAGGGAGTCTGGTAAACCCTTTGTATTGAAGAAATTCATGCATGTTCCAGGATTGAAGAAGAATCTCATCTTAGTGGCGATGTTAGAAGACAAGGGGTATGATGTTGTTTTCAGCGAGGGAAAGGCCTTCCT
>APFE031229481.1:0-12050 GCA_000404065.3 Pinus taeda
TCTTGAGCACCTACTATCCACAAACCAAATATTTTCTTCACTGTGAGCACACAAAGCTAGATCACATTTATCCATATTGGGATTTTCATATTTTGCTTCTCTACCTTAGAGGGGCAATTTTGTTCACTATTTCCATTATCATTACATAATGAGAAAATTGGATCAAATTTGGCCAAAGTATCAAATGAGTTGAAGGTATTGATTTGTCCTTTCCCTTTGAGACTACATGGTTTGTTTATCTAATTCTTCAATCTTGGTGCTTCATTCTTACAAGCCATGCAATGTTTACCTTTATGACCAAAATTTTTACAATAATAACATTGTCCAAGAAACATAGTTTGTTGCCTTTTATAATAGCCATGATTTGAATAAACCTTCTTCCTTGGAGTTACTCTTCCTTCATTCTTTGGATTTGAGTTGGGCCTTTGATGAGATGATTTTTCTTCTTTTGGATTGTTGCAAAGTATGTTGGCATACCTTCTTGTATTATCCTTGGAACTTGATGAAAAACCGATCCCGGACTTGTCACTTTGAGATTTCTGAGTGTTGAGAATGTGATCAAGTGTTTGATAACTTTGCCAAATTCTTTTGAATTTGTTCCATTTCCCTTCTGAGAGATATTATTTCAGCTTCATGTCTTTCACATATATTGTCCTCCCTTCTTTTAACCTCCGCTTTGTTTGTTTTAAGCAAGATAACCTTCTATAGTAACTCCTCATTTTCTTTAGTGGTACTTATCAGTAATTCATTTGTATCTTCTACGTTTTCCTGTCTTCGTTCATCATCTTTAGTGAATTCCATAAATAATACTTCCTTGCTTCTAGCATAGTCATTTTCTTCATCTGATTCATCATTACTTTCTTTGTGATGGAAGATATCTTTGGATGATTTTTTCTTGATGACCACATATTCATCCTCATCACATTCATCTTGTTTAGAAAGGAAATTCTTCCTAGTAAATCCCTTCTTTTTGTATATCCTTCCTTCCTCATTATCACCATCATGCTTATGAGGACATTTTGTAGCATAATGACCTATTCTTCCATAGTTGAAACAAATAAGAGGATTCTTACCTTTTAGCTTGGATCCTTTCTTTAATCTTTGTACAAATTGTGCCAATTCAGATTCTTCATCGAATTCATCACTACTGGTATTCCATCCTTTTCCCCTTTTATATTTTGAGGCCTTGAATGCTACATATTTGTAACTTGGGATTCCTTTTCTCATATCATAAGCAGTGAAGATTCCATGAATCCATTTTGAGAGTGTCCAGTTCCTTCATTTCTTCTATAGCACTTATTTTGGAGTCAAATCTATCTGGGAGAGATCTTAAGACCTTTTGAACAACAATTCTTTCTTCAATATTTTCTCCCAATCCTTTAAGAGAGTTGAGTACTTCAGCCACTAGGAGGAATTATGATGCAATATATTCTTCATCATCTGTTTTCAGACTCTTGAACTGCCTCCTATGAGTTTGAAGCTTTTCCTTTTTAACCTTGGAGTCCCCCTCATATAATCTAACGAGCTTATCCCATACTTCTTTGGCCAAGTCACAATTCAAAACTTTCAGAATCAGTAATTACATTAGTAATGGAATTTAAAGATTTGGCATTGGAAATGTATGTTTTCCTTTCATCTTAATTAGTAGGAAGAGTGGAAGGGGAATTGTACCCATTCAAAACAACGTTCCAAACATTAGGTCCAAAGGACAATATGTAGTAAGAAAATATCTTTTTCCAAAACCAAAATTAATACCATCGAACAAGGGAAGCCTTCCTACCGTCATTTCTTGATTCTTCATTGTAACTTAAGAATCCTTCTTCCAACTGTTAGGTTATTTCTGAAGAAGCTGGCTCTGATACCAGTTGTGGGAAATATCGAGAGGGGAGTAAATCAACATTTCTTTTATATTTTTATTATTACCAATTTAGATTCTTTACAATTTTAATCAAAGAAATGATTTTATTAAATATAGAAAATGATTGAATACAATAATTGATGAGTTTTTCCAAGCACCAACTTGGACTTTGATGAGGCTCCAACCTCTACGGCTCTGAACTTGTCTTACCAAGGCACCAACCTTGAATTTAGGAGCACCAACTCCAAGGACACCAATCCTTCCAATTTTGAGGCACAAACCCAGAGGGCTCCAACCCAATATATTTACTTTGTTAATAAATGTTTTATTGTATTACACTGCTTCCAAGGACTTCTTTAGAAAAAACCTGTCTTTGTAGTCTTTGTAACAAGTCGATGTCTATGCTATGGATTCACTTCAAGGTATAATTCTTCCTTGATGAGTTAGGTCAAAATAATGTCTTGTCACTCTATCTTTATTTTCCTTCTTCGCTCCACCTTCAGCTTCTGATGTACCTTCTGCGTGTTCTCGACCTTCAAGTTCTCAACCTTCACCTTCCTCTGTCTCTTGAAGTTCATGAGTTATGAACTTTCCTTTTGTTCTATTTTCTATGCCCGATTGATACTAAGAGGTGAAGTTTTTTAACCCGTTTTTATATGAGCTTCACCAATACATAAAAGACACATTCATTTTGAAGGAGAGGTCGAATTATGGATTACCATCCAATTACTCATAAACTTGTTTTATTTACAGAAGATTTCATAGGAGAGACTGTACCCAAGGAGTCCCACATCCATGTCATCAATAGCAATCGCAACTTTTGGAGGTCCGCAATCAGAACTCTTAACATCACTGATGCAACATGGCAGATATTCACCTGCAGATGAAATGGGCGTGATATAATATTAAACAATTATCAATAGATTTATGGGGTCCACAACTAATATCACAATCGGTGGTCAAGTTCACAATTCTTATTGCAATCAGCGGTCAGGTTCACAAGTGTTATCACAACCAATAGTCTGACGGTGACAACCCATAACTTCCTCATTACCTAGATGATTTAGAACATAAAGGTATATTGTAATGGTTCTGCGGGTCTGAAATATTATTGCAATCAGAGGATTTATGAGTGTAACATTCTTTGCGATACGTAACTTTCGAGCAGATGCGATATTTCATTAGGGTTGTTACCATAACTGTTTCAGGTTCGCCCCTTATATCGCACATTGGAGGTTTTGGGTAGTGACACATAATAGATTACTGGTAAAGTCGTCGATGTGTTTTATTACATGTCTTGGGGATTTTAATGGGTTTCCATGGTTTTAATACTCCATGTTCTTGACTCCTCTGTTAACACTGTTAATGCTCCTTTTCTTCATGTTCCTCTTTGTTTCTTATTCTTTTCTTTAGGCCCTCACTGTTCGGTTCTCACTTCTGTGGCTTGTCTTCATACATCCATTCTTCTGATAGCTCTTCTTCCAATGTCTTTCCAATGGCTTCCCTGGTGTCTTTCCTCCTTGGCTTCTTGCTCATGTTTCTTCACAGATCTTCTTCTCCTTGGATTCACATCATCAATGGGTATCCCATAATATTTCCATATTGACATTAATGACAATCTAGATCAACAATCTCCCCCTTTGTCATTGGTGGCAATATTCTTCTTCTCTCCCCCTTTGACATCAATGGAAAAGGAGTGCACAAGGACTCCCCCTCTACAACTCCTCCCCCTATCATGTGGCATCTTAATAATCAGTTTAGTGTGATGCTAACAAAATAAACCCATCTATTTGGTGAAAACATTTGTAATTTGTTCCTTGGTATTAATATTGATCCAGGAGGATTCTGTTGATTCAATTGTACAGGTGTTCAAGTGTCATGATTAGTTTTCAGTGTCATCGTCGCTTCAGTTCATCTTCGAGTTGGTTGTGGATCAAGTTATGGTTTCATAGTGTTCAATTGGTATGGGTTTGTACCTAGCTATCGACTTATGCTCATCAACAATTCCGCTAGGTTTGGTCGACGACATGTGTATTGTCGTTCGACTTGCAGGATTTAGTGTCGACATGGGTGTCATCCGTGGCAAAGGTTTGATGTGGATTATCATCTCAGAGGGTAGCTGGTTTCGATGATGTATATGGTGTTATGTTGCATTGTCGACAAGTTTATCATCATGTGACAAATGTTGCTTAGTAACGGAATGATTGTAAATGGGTTGATGAACTTTATGTAATAAACCCTAATCTACACCTAAGACATAAATCTAATCTAAATCCATGTATCAAACATGTTATATCCTAACTCTATACATGACAGTGTATTACAAACCATGTAACTAAACCTACCTAATCCAAACCTACCACATTCAAACTAAACCTAAAAACCTATCGCATATTTCTATGTGTTAAAATCCTAGACATAAAACCATTTTAATTAACCCTCTGCCTATGTTTAATTATAAACTAAATGTAAAACACAGTTGACCGTGCGAGTAGTCTAACCACATTGGAGAAAACATGTGACCAGGTTTATGGATAACCGTGGGGTCTTGGAACCACACTAGCTTTCGAGTTAACTGCCAACTACAACCACGTCGGAGGTACTAACCGCAACAGTCACATGTGAACGCTGTAGTGATAGACCATTGGGGTCTTCAGAACCTTGGAGTTCTCACTCAGGTAGAGTAACCAAGCCATGTGAATAGTCTACTGATAAATCGCGGAGTTAACATTACCACATGGTTAGCAGTGACTTCCAAGTCTTTGGGAACCGCAGAGAAGCTATCACATGCGGCAATTAGAGCAACCATCGCCGGAACCGTCGGGGGAAAATGTTATCGTTGCATTCCATGGTTTGATCGCAAGCCTATTCACATGACAACTGGCTGTCCAGTGTGCCATTAAATAATTGTTTGCAGTTTTATGGTTAATACAGTGTACTTTTGGGTTTTTATTAAGTTTTTTTGTTACAAAAACTAATTCGACTGCCATGGTGCTAGCCTAGGTGTCTCTTGTCAATAGGACCAAGCTCAAACACTAAGTAAATTCATCATTTATTCAGCCAAAGTGGTTTGATGAACCTGGAGGCCTATAAGAGGCAGATTTGTTCTTTGAAAGACATTAGAGTGGTTTTTGACTTTTGTATGCAGATTCTGGAGGACATAGACAGTTGTTGTTTTCAGTGTTTCAAGAGCATCCGAGGTCAGTTTTGGAGACTATAAGAAGCGTTGGAAAGCTAATTCAGAGGGCTATCTGATGATAGAGACCAAAAGTGCCTTTGTGCACATCCAATCTATTCTTTTCTCTATGTAATCAACACCTTCTTCTCATTCCTAATAAAAATGGTCGCCCATATTAAAAGCGGACCCGGAGACGTAGTCCATCAGGGACGAACTCCTTCATCAATATGTTGTTTGGTATCGTTGTGTTTTTACTATTTTCACTTTTGTTATGCATCAATTGTATGTTTAATCAACTATCGTAAAGTGTTCTTTTCAAGTAGTTTTTCCTTGGTTTGCGTGCTTCAGCTAACATTCAAATCATTAATGGTTAATCAATTCTACATCATTTTTTAGTATATTGTCATTTTAGATCATATAATTTGGTATCAGAGTAGGTTGCATTTGTGGAATGTTCCATTGAATGTTAACCAAGTTAAATTCGCAACGAGGAGAAGGAATCCTTGAGAAGATCAATCCAGATATTGGAAAGCAACGATTCGTTCCGAAAACGACCATGTCAAGACTTCATGTAGGTGAAAACACTGTAACTAAGATGAGTGAAGAACAGTTTCAGTAGGCATTCTTAACCATGCAACAGATGTTGGGAGAATTGTATGAAGACAAGAAGGCAAGAGATGCAGCTTCTTCTTCAAAGCCATCGAAGAAGGACAAAGGTAAAGGAAAGACTGATAAACCACCTTCACCTCCATCATCCCCATCCTCATCATCTTCTTCTTCTTCTTCTTCCAATGCAAAATCTGAAATGGAAAAGAAACCTAATAAAACATCTCTTTTGAAACTTGATACATTAAATTTGAGTTACTTGTTTATGATGGTGAAATGAATCCTGAAAAGTTAGATAAATCAATAAAGAAGTTAGAAGTGTATTGTCACATTCAGAACATTTCTAGCGATAAAACTAAAATTCAGTTAGCTACACTTAGAATGGGGGGAACAACTTTAATCTAGTGGGAAAGTAAAACTCAGGTAGATGTAAAGCATAAAGGAAAAGTCATCTCTTCATGGTCTAAGTTTTTAAAAGCTCTTAGGAAACAATTCTATCCATTAGGATACATGCAGCAAGTAGTTATTGATTGGCAGCATCTGAGGCAAGGTAAAGGGTAGAGTGTTCAGGAGTTTACTCAGGAGTTCATAAAGAAAGCATTGGCACTTGGTATTTCATTGGATACACGTGAAACTTTGTTAAAATACATCAGCAGTTTACATTCATATTTGTAGCATACTTTTTTATGTTTAATCCTGATCATTTTGATGAGGTGTGTGTTCAGGCCATACATATTGAATTAGGTGGCAAACCATTCAATTTTTCATCTTAGTCATCCAAAGAGTTGGAAACCAAAGATTCCAGTGACAGTAAGGGGAAGAACAATTTGAAGAGAAAGAAATCAGTGTTGTTCAGAAGGAAAGACCTACTTGTTCTCATTGCTAGAGAATCGGTCATGATGAATCAAAGTGCTGGAAACTTCATCCAGAAATTAAGCCCAAAAAGTTCCTTAAGGAGAAGGATGAAAAGAAGGCCATTGCAGCAGTCCAACAAGATCTAGGTTCAGATTCAGGTGATGAAAGGAGGATAACCTCCATGGTTACATCAGGTAAAACTTCTGAAACTGGTTCAAGTTTGAAAACTATTACATCTTCAAACATAAATACTTCACACGAGGATAAAAGAGTTGAACTCTTCCACATAAGGATAACTTCTAAGCATACAAAGGTTGACACAATGATTGACAGTGGATCACAAGCAAATTTAATATCTGAACATATAGTTAATCAATTTGGATTGGAGATGCAGAATAATCCAAGACCATACCCATTAGGTTAGATTAATAAATCAACTCAGATACATGTCACAAAGCAGTGTCAATTAAAATTTGAAATTACATCTAAGTATATTGATAAGTGGAGTTAGATGTGGTCCCAGTAGACATATGTGGAGTTTTCTTAGGAAGTCCTTATCTTTATGATAGAGATGCAGTGTTTTACAAAAGAGAACATAAATATCACCTAAAGAAAGAAGGGGTTGAATTTATTGTTAGGGCACATAAATTAAAATCAAACTTGGGTTTAATTGTTACAAATCAAGTTAAGCAATTATTAAGTTCAATTAAATATGTACTCATGTTTATTAAGGAACAACATAAGGATGATTGTTCGGAATGTGAGATTTAGTTTACAGATCAATTGGTCAAGGTGGTTAATTCTTTTCCAATAAATCTTATTCATAAATAGGATAAGCAACATGAGATACATTTGATGTCCTATTAACGTCTTCTTTAAAATTGAATGACTCTCAACTCATTCATTCAACTAAATTCTAAAAACTATCATCATCAGTAGTGTACTGCAGGGAATGGTACATGTGAGTCTAATCAGACACTTGTTTCAGATGGTATGTTTATTTTTAGTTTCAGTATTGGGGAAAGTCAGTGTTCAATTTCTCTTGTATTGTGTTGCCATGTCATGTCTCGAAAAATTGGGAAGCCTCTTTTCAAGTGGAGAGGAAACCCATTTGTTTTCATATCAAAACCTTTTCTAAAGCAATGTCAAAGTGTCTAATGGGAACTTATGGATCAGAGGAAAGTGTTAATCAATGGAAACAACATGTAATAAATGAAGGAAAAGTGATTCAAACAAATCAACATCTAATTCAATACTTTCAAAATGAAACTAATATGTAGCAAATTTCACCTTATAGTTGGATAGGTTGAGTGTAGCAAGTTCACTTAGTAAACAGGAAGCAGGAAAGTATGTCAATTCAAGTAGCTGGTTTGATGTCAAGTATATCTTTGATTGTCTCTATCATTCAGCAAAATAGATTGTTTATACATGTTGATGGTATTAAAAAACATCCAGTAGAGACTGTTTTCAAAGATTGTGAATCAGTAACTCATGATTCTTTGTGGAAAGAATTCAATTGCCATGTTGATAACAAGTTGTTGTCCCATCGTTGCAAGTTGTTCATACTGCAGATGAAAGAAACAGGTCACCAAATCAAAAAGTGCCATGGTCAGCATCATCAGGGTCATCAATTGCAAGTGATTGATTGAATGTATTGGCACATTATCATGTCAAGGTGGAAAGAGAGGGAGTTCTACCCTCATTGACTAATTGTTTAGTCAAACTTTTTTGGTCCAAAAGCTTTCAAGTGGAGAATAATGATCCAGGAGGATTCCTTTGATTCAATTGTATAGGTGTTCAAGTGTCGTCATCAGTGTTCAATGTCGTCGTTGCTTCAATTTAGCTTCGGCAGATTTTCAATGTTGGTTATGGATTAGGTTGTTCAGGTAATGTTATGGTTTCATGGCATTCAATTGGTATGGGTTTGTACCTGGTTGTCAACTTATGTTCATCGACAATTCCACCAAGATTGGTCAACGACATGTGTATTATCATTCAACTCATATGATTTGGTGCCGACATGGTTGTCGTCCGTGGCAAAGGCTCGATGTGGATTGTTGTCTCAAAGGGTAGCTGGTGTCGATGATGTATATGGTGTTATGTTGCATTGTCGACAAGTTTGTCATCGTGCGACAAATGTCGCTAATGTCACTTAGTGACGGAATGATTGTAAATGGGTTGATGAACTTTATGTAGTAAACCCTAATCTACACCTAAGGCATAAACCTAAGCTAAATCCATGTATCGAACATGTTATATCCTAACTCTATACATGAAAATGTATTACAAACCATGTAACAAAACCTACCTAATCCATACCTACCACATTCAAACTAAACCTAAAACCTGTCACATATTTCTATGTTAAAATCCTACACCTAAAACCATTTTAATTAACGTTTTGCCAATGTTTAATTATAAACTAAATGTAAAACATAGTTGACCATGCGGGCAATCTAACTGCGTTGGAGAAAACATGTGACCAGGTTTATGGATAATCGTGGGGTCTTGGAACCACAGTAGCTTTGGATTTAACTGCCAACTGTAATCGCGTTGAAGGTACTAACTACAACAGTCACATGTGAATGTTGTAGTGACAGACTGTCAAGGTCTTCGGAATCATAGAGTTCTCATCGTGGCAGAGTAACCACGCCATGTGAACAGTCCAGTGCTAAACTGCGGAGTTAACATTACTGCAGGGTTAGCAGTGACTGCCAGGTCTTCGAGAACCGCAAAGCAGCTGTCAAATGCGGCAGTTAGCGCAACCATCACGGAAATTACCAAGGGAAAATGTTATCATGGTAGTCCATCGTTTGATCGCAAACTTGTTCACATGACAATTAGATGTCCAGCAGGCGGTTAAATAATTGTTTGCGGTTTTATGGTTAATCCAATTTATTTTTGGGTTTTTATTAAACTTTTTTGTTACAAAAACTAATTTGACCACCATGGTGCTAGCCTAGGTGTCTCATGTCAATGGGACTGAGCTCAAACACTAACCAAATTCATCATGTATTCAACCAAAGTGGTTTTGATGAACCTGGAGGCCTATAAGAGGTAGATTTGTCCTTTGAAAGACATTAGAGTGGTTTTTGACTTTTGTATGCAGATTCTAGAGGACATAGGAAGTTGTTGTTTTCAATGTTTCGGGAGCATCTCGGGTCAGTATTGGAAAGTGTAAGCAGCGTTGAAAGCTGGTTCAGAGGGATATCTGATGACAAAGATCAGAAGTGCCTTCATGCACACTCAATTTGGTCTTTTCTCTTTGCAATCAACACCTTCTTCTCATTCCTAATAAAAATGGTTGCCCATATTGAAAGCAGACCCGGAGATGTAGTCCATCAAGGACGAACTCCATCATCAATATGATGTCTAGTATCGTTGTGTTACTGTTTTCACTTCTATTATGCATCAATTTTATGTTCAATCAGTTGTCGTAAAGTGTTATTTTCAAGTAGTTTTTCCTCGGTTTGTGTGCTTCAGCTAACATTCAAATCATTAATGGGTAATCAATTCTACATCAATTTTTAGTATATGGTTATTTCAAATCTAATATATTCCAACTTGATGTTTTGTTCAGCTATCTTTTCATGGAGAAAATGATACTTGATTGGTACATTTTTGGTTTTTGAATGCATTACTGGATTTTTATTGAGACTAATAGCAATTGTGTTATCACAATAGATGGTGATTGGCTGTTTAGTTTCTATTTTGGCATCCTTATAATCTTCCTTCATCCATAGTATTTGTCTACAATAGTCAGTTGCGGCTATATATTCAACTTCAGCTGTAGAGAGAGATATAGATGATTCTTTTTGTTGAGCCAAGCTACAAGGAAATCTCCCATAAAAAATGCATTTCCACTAGTGCTTTACGATCATCCATGCTTCCAGTGCAATCAGCATCTATATAGGATGTCACTGTAGTATTTGTGCTTTTGGGATACCAAAGACCAAAGTTAGGGGTTCCTTTCAAGTATCTGAGAATTCTTTTCACAGCAACATGTGGGATTTCTTAGGAGCTAATTGAAATCTTCCCACCATTCCCATTGCTTGCATTATATCAGGTCTTATAGTAGTTAAGTATAAGAGAGCTCTATTTATTGACCTATAAAGAATTGCATATACCGGGGGGAATTCATCATCTTTGCTTAATTTGCAATTTGTGGTCATTGGTGTGCTCATGGGTGCACATTCTTCCATTCCATATCTTTTAGGCATATCTTTGAGATATTTTGTTTGAGAGATAAACATGTCTGTTATGGTTTGTGATACCCATGGTCCAAGGAAGTAGGATAGCTCACCAATTATTGACATTTCGAATTCTTTTGACATATTTTGAGAAAACTAATGGCTCATTTCATCATTACTGCTAGAAAAAATTAGATCATCAACATATACAAGGGTGATTAGTAATTTATCCTTATCCATCATCATGTAGAGTTTACTTCCTGCCACTCCCTTTTTGAATTTTTGTTGTTGTAGATAGTGATCTAATCTTGCAGACCATGCTCTAGGAGCTTGTTTCAAACCATATAATGCCTTTTTCAACTTACATACAAAGTCTTTTCCTTCTGCTACTCATCAAAACCTTATGGTTGCTCCATGTAGACTTCTTCCTTGAGTTCCCCATTCGGAAATGCTAATTTTACGTCCATTTGATAGAATTTGAATCCTTTTGAGCATGAAAATGCCAATAACATTCTTATAGATTCCATATGAGCTACCGGTGCAAAGGTTTCTTCACAATCGATTCCTTCAATTTGTGAATAACCTTTAGAGACAAGTCTTGCCTTATTTATGATGGTTTTTCCATCTTCATTCAAATTTTTTTGAACACCCACTTAGTTAGTCCAATTATATTTTTATCCTTTGGATGAGGTACTAGCTCCCATATCTTATTTTTCTCGATTTGAGACATTTCTTCTTCCATGGCTTCCACCCAATGAGGATCCTTACTTGCTTGAGTAAAAGTTTTTGGTTCTATCATAGATAGGAGAGCAACATCATTTCTCTTTTGTGTATTTGTCATCCTTCTTTGAGTTTGTATTCCTTCATCTACATTGCCAATAATATGCTCTTTCGAGTGACTCTTTTGGAGGAATTTCACTTTTCAAGGAGTTTGAGATGATTCTTTTTGTTTTTGTTTTTCTTGATATTTTTCTTCCTTTTCAGGTTCTTCTTCACTTTCTTCAATAAAGGGGTCAACTTCATTGTCTTCAATTTTCTTTTCCGGAAGTTCTTCATCAATCTTCACATCAATACTTTCCGTTATTTTCCATAGTCGATTATTGTAGCATTTCTAAGCTGTTGTAGATCTAAACCAGAAATATATGGTAATAGAAATAACCCAAGAATAACAAGATAGAAATAGATAGAAATGCTTCTTTATTGATCAAACCCTTAAGGTAGGGCAACACCATACATTCACTCCTTAAGGAAGAAGAACACTCCACAAGCCATATGCCTGTTCATACAAGAATATTTCTCTTCATATCTCTCCATGTGGAGTCTCTAGCCTCTATATAGGCCTCATACATACAATACCATGCAT
>APFE031229486.1:9767-40812 GCA_000404065.3 Pinus taeda
TAGATATTCTCCTTACAGCTGTACCCAAAACACAGTACCAGAAACCATACACCAGAAAGCAGAACCCAGAACACAACAGCAATAGTCAGAAGTAGCTAGATCACAACTTAGATTATATGCGCTATTTCAATAGCCTGAAACTAGCATGCATACGCTTCTGCGTATGGAACAACCTGTGTATATGCCCTTTACTTCACTGAAACTATGTGTATACGCGTCTTCGCCTTACTGAACCTGCGTACAGATCTTACGAAGGATAATTCACTCTTTCAACTATTCAATCATTAATTAACCCAGATTACCAGATAGATCAAGCAAGCGTCACATCTAACAGATCAAAATAATACAAAGATACTATCATTCAAGCTTAAAGATTATGACCCATGAATAGAACTTATCCTTCCTTTTGCGCTAAAGTTCCTCCTTCCTTCAGATCCAGATCTGCATCACCACCCAATATACCAGCTCTACCACTTTTCAGATCTTCAATTATAATTCAGATGGTTATTTGTCACAAGATCTCCTTCCTCTTTTATAGTCTTAGGCCTTCCCCAATACCATGGTCCAAAACCATAACATTTCAATACCATGAACCCAAAACTAGGATCAACACATCTGACAAGACGCCATGGTCCAAAACATAGGTTCAAGTTTGAAGATCTAACTGCCATGGACCAAAAGAATGATCCCCAACATATACGCGCTTTTTTAATGTATAACCCGCGTGTATACGCGCCTTCGTCTGGATGAACCTGCGTATATGTCTTTTTCTACTTTCTGAGTGCCTGAACTGAGATCTGATACCAAGGAAGGTTGCCATCAAGGACAACACCTGTGCCATAGCTCCAAACCTGAGCCATAATGCCAACATCTTTTGTTCACATCATGAGTTTCCTTTACTACCTTTTCACCATTACTAAGTATTTCTTGTAGAAAATTTGTCAAATCTGTCTTCAAATCTGCCATGTTTGTCTTCAAATTTGTCTTCAAATCTGCCATGTCTCTCTTCAAATCTGTCTTAAAATCTATCTTAAAATCATCCATCTTAGCTTCCATGCCCTTTATCTTAGATTCCAAGCCATTTATCTTAGCCTCTGTTAGCTTTTGTGAGATTGACATTTGTTGCACTTGGTCTTGTAATTTTGATATATCATGTAGCATTTCTTCCTCTTCTTCACGAGTCACCCTAGAGCTTTCAGGTTGCTTACTAGGTGTTTGCATTTTCCTTCCTCGGGGCGTCTATTACCAATAATAATGCTCTACTATGCCCTTTGAATTCCTTCAAAATAAATTTTCAAACCAAGCTTAAGCAAAAATTTAAAAAAAATCTACAAACCTTTTTTCACTTTGTAGGAGCTTGATATTCCTCTGATGTATCTCTGTACTTTCCAATCATCCAGTTCTGAAATTGTGACCTACCATAGCCCTCTATGTCCTCTTTCGAATGCAACCAGTCTAATCAAAATTGGATTCTCCAAGGAAGAGTTATGTGAAATCTCCCACAGTGACTTGATTATAGACTAGTTCAATAGAGCAAACTTGTACGATGTGCCATGAGTCACTGTTTCGACCTTTGGCTTTGAAAAATATAAACAAGAAACTACAACCTATCCTCTTTTTGTAACTTCTTACAAAATTTCAATCTGATGCTCAGAGAGAAATTTATGAAAAGTTTCCCCAGGTCACCTGTTTGGAATGTAATTCAGGAGTCTGCAAAAAGACCAACTTCCTTAGATCATATCCCCACAAATATAGCGCGAAAAGCACTGAAATTTACACCCGAGGTTCAACACAATGTCTTCTCAAAGGGTTTTTTTTTTAGCTTCTGAAACATCGCAGAAAAAAAAATTATAGCGAAAATGCCACAATGACCTATTTGGAGCATCAAAACCCTAGAATCCAAAGCTCTGATACCAAATGTTATGAAACAAGCTCACAAAAACATAGAAAAGATAGATCAATGCCTTATAATTCAGCCTCTTCAAGGGGGCAACCTCCTTTACATTACATAAATGAACAATTCTTTGATGATTCAAATGAAAAAACCTCCTTTCTATATATAAGAGTCTAAGGAGTACAATATAACCCAACCGACCTAAGAATAATAATATAAAGCCACAAAAATAACAATAGAGGGATTCTATGGGCACAGTAATAACAATATGGGGACAATAGGGGCATAAAAATATTAATAAGGGATATAATTACAATAGTAATGGGGTAACCACTAGTATTATAGGGACCCAACAAAAAGAGGGGCTACGCGATCTCCAATATCAACAATAAGGAAGTCAAAGTTGTGACTCAGATACTGGCGGTTAAGGTCATATGGAAGTGTCACATGGATGAGGTTCCCATGCTAGTGGTTACACTTGTTGAGCATTGTACAGAGGGGATCCAGTTTAACTGGTCTGAATACTTATGCTAAGAGTTCCTGGAGAATTGTCGCGAGGCACGGGAACATTGGAAAACCTTCCACTATGCATGGCTTTTGTTTTCCATAGTGCTGGTGGCTGGGGAATTACCTGAGGATAGCCAGTTCCCCCCAATTGTCAGGGATCTCCTGAAGTCCATGAGGTATGCTTCATTGTGGGCCACTAAAGACACGCACAGGATACGAGATAGTAAAATATTATAAGTGTTCATGGATGAACTTTAGAATGGGCATTAAAGCAAGCCATGGTTATCACTCACTGTCATAACAACTTACTAAGCTTTGCGAAGTTTAAAGCGGACTTCCATCATGTCTACATCAGGGCACGCATGGACCCCATGAAGAAGTGGAATGAGCTATCCTACCTCGCCATAGATGATGTTATCTTCGATGTAATGGATTCGTGGCCACCAGAGTGGTGTGCTCTAGCCATCTCCAAAGTGGAAGCAGACAAGTCCATTGCACAGAAAAATAAGGAGGAGGTAAAACTGCAGGTGGCGCAGTTGGTCGAAAAGAGAAGAAAAGAGGCATTGGCAGCAAAGGCATAGGAGGTGTGGGATGCTGCAAAGGCAGCAGCAGAGATGGAGTGCGAGGGCTGGAAGTCACCTTCGCTTGAGCAGGAATAATAGATGGAGATAGAGACATAAGAGGGTTGCACAAACTCACAAACAACGTTGAAAAAGTAAAAGCGCTAGTGCCCGAGAGAGCTAATGGGGTTGTGAAAGAAGTCGAAAGTGTCTAAGACTTCTTTCGACCCAATCACCCTCACAGAGGGAGATCTACATGATATAGGGGAGACGGTGTGCGATGTCACCACACAGGCCCTCAAGTAGTTAGCGAAGGAGAATCAGATTGTGTTAGGGCCCTCCAGGCACAGATTCAGGAGTTACAGGTGCACACTCCTCAGGCTGGTACTCTCTTGACCAACCTCGCAGTAGGAACGGCCGCAGTTGAGGAAATGTTGTGCACTCACACGAACAATATGATAGTGCTGCCAGAAGAGGGCACTGGTGACAGAAAATGAGGCTGATAGGCCTATGGTTAGTGCGTTAAAGGGAATAGGGATCAACATGGTTGCGCTCCCTCGAGAGACACTCTATGTCCTACAAGATAGAGTTACTACAAAACTACAGGCTACGGAGAGCCGCGCACTACAAGTATCGAGTGAACAAAGAATCAACATGGAGCAGTTGAGCTTGTAGCACGATGAGGTCATGTCCCAAAATACGCAGATAGTGTAGGTACTTGAAGAAGCCTTCTAGATGATCCCTGATTTGGCCATCCTAGTGGAGGTACCAACAGAGGCGCACATTCAGAGGTTAACAACAGGGGTTCATGAGTCACGAGATGAGATGGCCAAGGTTAAACTAGATCTGAACCTACAAATAGCAGAGATGCGATTGAAGGTGCAACATTCAACTCCACCAGAGGTGAGGGAACAACACACCAGTGCCATCACCACGGGAATAGAAGAGATGAGCAATGCAGTGAGGGACTACACCAAAATGTTGGAAGAATCATTTAAGGTTCTCACCGCTCTCAAGGAGGACCCAAACATATAGCGCTTGGAGACAAAGGCACATGAGCTGCAGCAACAATATGATGACATAATAGGGACCACACAGATGGTGGCCCTTACACAAAGGCTCACATGGATGCAACAGGTTAAGGTACTTAAGAAGCAGGTGGACGTGGTGCAACATAAATAAGCAGTGTTGAAGGCGTGCGTCCAACCATGGATTGATGAAGCCTTCATTATCACAACATCAATTGAATCCAAGCTTGTGCAAATGTAGGGGACGTAGGAGCTGGTGTAGGGAAGCAATTCAGATACCATGGTTTCTAAACATCGCATCAAGGAGATACAACAAGCGACCGTTTAGTGCATTGTTGACCTCGTAGTGGTCCGAGGAAAGTTGGGAGGTCTCCACGCGAAGATCTCTGCACTGATAGTGTGACTCAAGGGTGAGTCATGATGTTTGTGTTGGGGGCATGTTTGGCATGAGATACCCCAAGGCAAGTTTTGGGGCTTAAAGCCCAAGTTTTGACTATGTCTGATGTGAAGGCTCTGTGAAGTGTGGGCATGGAGCGCGAAGTTGTAGTTGAATCACATGGTTGTTTGACCTTACTTTTGTAATGTAATGTTGGCTTGAGAGTTCTACCCATGGTCCACAAACAATGGGATTGTATAAATGGAGCAAGGCTCTAAGTTGTAGAGATAGCTTATTAGATCGAACAATCTAAGAGAAGATGAAGCATTGATTCTTGGTTGAAGTGTGAAGTCATATCTTGGGTCATAGGATAGGAGAAGGCTCTACAGCTAAGTGCATAGAGGCCTAATAGTCTGCAATTGAGTACACAGACCCCTGCAGCTGAGTGTGCAGGGTGAGTTGGGTCTGTAACTGATTGAGAAGTAATAAAGAAAAGTTCTTATCATTCTATCCACCTTTTTTCCTATTTTATGCATTGAAGTATATTGGATATAAATTGCAAGTTACTGTTTATTTATTGCGCGAACTTATATGAATGTGTTAAGTGAATATAAACTAAGTATCAGTTTAAGCAAAGTTAACTAACAATTATAAGAGGATAAGTAAGATCCGCGGTAGAACTTAGGGAAAGAGCACAGATCATTGCCTTGGTAGTGTGAAATCACCTCAACCCCTGATTAGGGCTTCACAAAGGCAATTATAACATAGCGTGAAGGTCTCGCAGGTCAAGGAAGTGTGTGAAGTGACCTGCATGAAGACATTCCTGGTTGGACTAAATTGATCCATCAGACATCTCAAGGGTACGGAAACTTGGTTCCAACATCCCCCCATATTTCTTCGGGTGGGACCTTAGTCCACGCTCCATAGGCTGATGCCAAAAGGGCCAGTAGTACATGGATTTGTTTGGCTAATTAACTATAAACTTGGGTCAGGCCCCATCAAGTGAACACAAGCATCTGTACATACTACAAACTCTTTGTCCGAATCTGCAATCTTAAGGATAGGAGCATGTGTCAACAACTACTTGAGCTGCTCAAAACTAATTGCACATTCTTCTATCTACTACAACTTCTTGCCTTTCCTCTTGAAGGATTTCATAGGATATTCAATGTGTGAGAATTCCCTGATGAACCTCCTGTAGTAACCTACCAATCCCATGAATTATCTCACCTCATCCACATTATTAGGAGTCTCCCACTCCATGATGGCCCTTACCTTTTCTGTATCTACTACTATGCCTTCCTTGGAAACAATATGTCCCAAGTAATGCACCTCTGTTTGAAAGAAGTTGCACTTTCTAAGCTTGAAATACAATTGACACTCTCTTAGTAATCCCAACATTACTGCTAAATGCTCGACATGCTTTTATTCATTCCTGGAGTATATGAAGATGTCACCAATGGATACAATAAAAAACTTGTTGAGATAAGGATCTAACACACTATTCATCAAACAAATACATGTAGCTAGGGAATTAGTCGAATTGAATGGAACTACAACAAACTCATAATTCCCATACCTGGTCCTGAATGCAGTCTTGTAGATATCCTCTTCCTTGATGTGTACCTGATGGTATTTTGATCTCAAGTTGATCTTAGAGAGCAGTGCTACTCCCTTCAGTTGATCAAACAAATCATCAATCCTTGACAATGGGTACCTATTGTTGATCATTACCTTGTTCAGATTCCAGTAATTAATGCCCAATCTAAAAGTAAAACCCTTCTTTACGAACAACACTAGTTCACCCCAAGGTGATACACTTGGCCTAATGTATCCCTTGTCAAGCATCTCCTTTAACTACAATTTCAACTTTAATAGCTCTCATGTGCTCATCATGTAAGGTGCCTTCGATGCTAGTACTACCCCTGGCACCAATTCAATAGATAAATCCACTTCCCTGTGAGGAGGTAATTCTGGAATATCTACTAGAAACACATCCTAATACCACTGCAATATAATGTACCTCTTGAATATTTATGCATCATTAACATCTTTACCCTTGTCACTAGATATGTGTACTGCAAACATCACATAACCTTTTCAAAAACTATAGTTAGCCTACATAGCGGTAACCATCCTCGCTGATGTAGGCTTCTTCTTTCCCCCATTATAATCCAAGCACTCAATTGCCTTGTCGAAGAAACCAATTTTTTTCATGTGAACATACAACCAATCCATACCCAAAAGCATGCTATATGAGCCCAATGGCAGTACATTCACATGTGTTGTTGTACGCATACCATTTGACTCAAATGCACAAGCTCTTACCTAATGGTGAACTCTCTTCTTTGTATCTATAGCTAACTATACCAACCAAGATTATGCATGCACTTCTTTTCTTAAACCACACTTATCCACCAGGTTAGGATTAATATAATTATAATTAGATCCAGGATCAATCAAAGTAGAAACAACTTAATCACATACCTTACCATCCATTTCAATGATAGATTCCTGATGATATACATGTCTACTATCCATAGTTTCTTAAAGATGAGGAATTCTATTACCAACATCACAAATGCATGTGATTCCTAAGAACTATAGATTTAGGGACTACCACCCTAATACTACAAAAAGTCCCTCTTACGATGATCCTTTCCACATATCCAACACTGCAATGGTGTTCTACCATCACCTCTAGTCTACTGCTCTTCATGTCCCTTCTCAACTGGATTTAACTTATTGTAAAGGACTACATTTTCTTTCTCACCATCATCTTGAGGTATTCCTTGCTTTGGTGTCCATTTTAATTTAACTTTATCATTTACTTTCAAGTCACACTTATGCTTAACTTTGCACTTCGACTACTCATAACAATGTTTCATCTTTCAGATGACCTCCTCCAATGATCTAGGCTCATCGAAATCAATTTGGTCTCTATATACTACTAGAAGTCCACTAATGAATATCTGAACCTTTTCCTTCTCCTCCATGAGGTAAGGCACGTATCTCAACATCTCCGAGAACCTACTAGTATACTCATCATTTGTCATGGAACCTATCTGCAACTCATAAAACTTCTTAGCTCTATCATCACAGTACCTTTCTGAAAAATACTTCTTCTTGAAGAGCCATAAACTCATTCCCATTCAATTCATCCTCATGAATACCTCTGACATTCTTCACATATTCACACCAAATATTTTATTTTCCTTTGACACTGAAAGTGGCTATCTTTGCTTTCATGTTCTCTAAAAAATCATTCAATTTGAAGAACTTCCTCATACCAGGAAACCATGACTATCCATCCTATGATTTCTTCATATCTCCATCGATTTTAGGTGTCTTTTCCTTCTTCAATTGATTTGAAAAATATCCCTTTCGGCTCCTTCTTTAAGGATGATAATTATGAATAGCATAATGCCTTTTGGAACTAGAACAAGAATAGTACCTGTGTCTACCACTTCTCTATTGACGAAGTTTGACTCGCCAACATTCATGGGATCTCCAAGGTATGAAGTCCCAACTAGAACTTACACCATTTGGTGTAGGAGTCCCATCTGGTATGATGGCCCAATTGCCATTATCCTAAATGTTTTCCTTAGCTCTTTCTTGTCAACACATGAGAGCAGTCTGCTTTATCTTCGAACAACAAGGTTCGTGTGCCTAGTGAGTGATAGTGTTACCTTTTTCAAGGCTCTTTCACTACAGAGAGAGAGGATGGAAGTGAGTCTCCATTTGAAAGGGAAAAGTCCCAAGTCTATCAAATACACACAACACAAGAGGAAATGCCCAACTTCTGTGGGAGCAGTCCATACGGATGCGGTAGTCACACATACAAGAAGGAAGAGCACATACAACACTCAACGGAGTAGTCTGTGTGAGTGCGAGGGTCGTTATAATAAGTTTATGGAAAGGCTCTGTTTGATGTTTGATGAGGAATCCCACGTGGATAGGACAACGTTAATAACTTATACAACACATTTTTATAAACATATACATTAGAACAACCAAAAAAAATTTAATTGTTTAACACAGGTTAAATCAACATGCATTACAAGTGTTCCAAGATTAGTCTTACAAACAATTACAATACATGTGTAAAAACATGTTGGCCTATTATCAAGCTTATGAATTAATCGAAAGTTCCAAGACACATCGGTAAACCATATATCACTAACCCCATGAGAGGGACATTGGAGCCACTACTCGCTCCTAAAACAAAATGTTACAGACTCTCAAGTCTATGTGGGAGGAGTGAAGGTGAAAATTCTTTTTCATGTACAAATGAGGGGTATTTATAGCCAAAGGTAAAACAGGCCCTTGTGACTGACTCACTTCCCTCATGACTGTTTGACTTTCATGACTTTTTAGATTATATGACTCTTCAGATTACGTGTGGGTCTCTTGCACTTTCACGTTACATTACACTGATTTACAACAATATGGACCACAATAGTGATGTGACCAACATAACTCATGACATGACTCAACACGACAATGTTGGTATGTTCATCCTAGTGGTGGTGTCCATGTCAAGCTATAGTGTTGCTAAGTTATGGATTTCCTCTTGGTGTATCATAGCTTCACCTCTACATTGAAAGGTGTGTGGAGTCTTTGATGGTCTTGGTGTTCACTTGATGTTGCATGTGCATGTCACTCCTTTGCTTGTGCTTTGGCATGATTCACATGTTCATCCATTTGTGAAAACATATCCTCACATGCATCATCCGTTCATAAGAAAATCTCCTCACATGCATCATTCATTCGCAAGAAAATATCCTTGCATGCATCATTCATTCATCCACTCGTGAAAAAATATCCTTTTATGTGATCTCCTTCTTCATCCTATTTATTGTCGCATCATGTCCTATCCATGTCCCTGTATCTGCAATCACTCATGACGAGACAACATCAAATCCATAAACCTCCTTGTCTACCATGATGCATGGTCATTTTCTTTCAGATTCAGGTGACTAGGAGAGAGGTCAAGGCTATGAAACTATGCAAGGCAAGTTTCAAGCTGGGATGTGGGCTCTAGGCACTACCAATGAAAATTACACAGAAGTCATTGGGAGACTGGGATGGACAATCCTGATGAGAAGTGATTGTTCATGGGAACTTGCTCAGTTGGTGAGTAAATCTGTGCAATTTTTTAGAGGAAGTAATGCAGGCAACAGAGGGGCTTGGTAGCAAAAACTATGTAATTCCTCCTAGGTTTTGGTAGTAGGCTACAAGAAGCTTACCAACAAAAAAGGTACATTTTTTTCAGAGAGTTGGTACCGGGCTGTGGGATTGTTGGTGACAAAAAATATACAATTGTTGGGAGGCTAACCTACTAAACACCTTTGCATATTTTCTAAACTAAGTAGGTTGTTGGGTAGTTGAGGGACTACTCATGAAATCTGCGCAATTTTCTAGGTGAGTAGCTAGTTCGTTGACTGTGTGGCTGGCTGGAAAAATTGTGTTATTTTTTTAGGGAGACAAGGATGGACACTGGTCTTTGTTTGGCCTATCTATGTAGTTTATTGATTCAACATAGCAGGCAAGGTTTGTAGTTTTTGTGAAAATTTTGAGTGGAGGGAGTCTCAGGATTGCTGCCCAGTCAAACTCTTCAGTTGACCAGCAGGAGGGTTGGTTGTTGTGCTTGCGAGTAGTGCAGATTGAAATGGCTTGTTGGATACTTCTACATTGTTCTGGGTGACAGTCGGTAAAGTCAATTTTGGGGTATAGGTCCGGCTATTAAAGGGTGATCTGGTCATTGGAACTTCAACAAAATGATTAAGTGTGTGAGTGAGTTAATTTGTGCATACGCAACCTTATGGACACACACTCAACATGACTTGAGGACAAGATGCCTCAAACCATCAAGACAACATATACTCAACATGATTAACTGATGGTGCGAGTGATAAGCATGACACTTGTTATAAATTTTTCAACGACCATGAAAATGCTTGCGTAACAATGCGTACAACTTTGTGTGTGAGTGCGATGAACGTTTACATATCAAAAACATCTTGTACACATGAAGCGAGACCTTATGCATGACCAGAACATGGTTGCAAGCATCAAATTGTGAGCAACATGAAAAAATACATCCATTTAACGATCAAGAAGGAGGGTGCAAAGACTCAACACAATCTCATGGGGTGAGCCCAGGTGCTTGCAAATGTCAAGTGAAAATCTGAGGGAGGCTTTGAAATTGGATGAAGGCAAAAATTTTGTAGGGTGTTGCAGCCACTAAAACACTTAGTGACACACTGATTGAACTTTAGATTCTATGTTTTGGTTCACTTACAGCACAAGGCCTTTGTCTTTCAGGGAGTATTGAATCCCTGTGCGGGTTACTTCAGATTTCCCACTTGCCCCATGGACAAACATGGTTCACCTTTCACCAACTCAGTCAAACACAAAAAAAAATTCAGCTTGATTACAGTGTTTTGAAATAGGGAATGCTAGTTTGGATTGTGAGTTAAAAATTTTAAGAGTATAGCTTTCCATCTCTGGTGTTTCTATGTTGCCAACAGGCCTGGACAGTACCACGGTGGAGTCATGCAGGAACACATGCATTGCTCCACTACTAGTGAGCCTAGTGAGTAGCCTAGTGGAGTTCCATGCTTCACCTCTCTGCGCAGGAAACCTTTATCTTCTTTTGCCTTTCTATGTTTTAAGAGGATTGTACATAGGCACTTATTTATTTTTGGGGCAAAACGAGGGCTCCCAACTTATTAAGAGAATAAGAGGTTGTTCCTTCAAAGAAGCATGTATAACCTCTGACATAGGTTTTCTCGTTTATATTTCCCCTTCTTCATTTCTACTATTTGGATAAGCTTGGATGCACAAACAATAAAGATGAGTACATGCATGGGTTTTCCCTGTGTGGACACAGGTTCATCGTTGGACTTAAGCTTCCCTTACAAACTACTCATATTTTCCATCATGACTTCATCGGCTGAAGGTTATAGCCAAGAACATAGAAGATAGACACCGGAGAGGCCAAGTGTTGCAGTGTCACAAGACTCTTTAGATCTCAGCCACATACTCATTCAAAAGCTAGAACTCAGTAAGGGGTAGCACTTATTTACAAAAAACCAAAAATAGGACGATACTAAACAAACAAAAAAACACGAGAAAGATAGCAAGAAAATAAAAAAAGCAAAACAATAAGCAGTAGGCAGACTTATGTACATGGCATGGGGTGCGACCCGACCTACTAAAAACCAAGTTTGATATCTTGGCCATTGATAGGAAGGTTATCAATCCTCCTATCAAGTGATTGCAGATGGTACGTGTGAGGGCAAAGCTTCTCATGAAGCAATATCATACTATTAGGTTCCTTTATTGGAACCTGGTGGTATCACGAAAGACCATTAGGTGAAGACAACATTCTTGCTTCAGATACTACGTGCAGAATAGACTTTGATGATGGCACAGGTTAGTTGCTTTTGTTCCAAGAGCAGTTCATGTTTCGAAAATCAATGCATAAGTGGATTTCTCTAGATTTCTTATGTACAGAGATTAAATTAGAAACCCATGTAACAAATTGAACTTTGTAATTGATTCGAGCATCCAACAACTTATTCAGTTCTTTTTGTAAAAGGGGTTCAAGCTTCAGATGAATTTTACCCAGTTTTTACTACAATGGCTTGACTCCTTCTTTTATTGGAATCCTGTGTTGGATTATACATTTGTTGCATGTACTCAGGTCATCATATGCCCACGCAGACACATCCCAGTATTGTTTGAGAAAGAAGACAAAAACTTGTTGCTCTTGCTGTGTGTCACACATACCAGGACTAACGAACTTCGAATCGTGATTTGTTCCCAGGTTGACTTATTTTTTCCTCATGGTGGAACTATGGGTTTTGCTATTTCTTGAACCTTGAAGGTGGTTCTGCAAATCATAGAGCCTCTTGAGAGAAATTTCACCCTTGGAGATGAGGTTTCCTTTCTTGCCATCAACTGCAGCTTGGCAGGACTACTTATTCTCATCTTCATCAGCTACTGCATCCTTGAAGGCATCAACATTGTCAGTGAAGTGCAGTATCTAATGATCATCATCAAAAGCGCATAGATTAGTTGTCTTATTAGGGATAGAAGGCAATTATAAAGTTTCAACAATAAGTCTATCCCTAAGTAGTGACATGCTAGTAGATGTATTTGCTAAGGTATCAGAAGTTGCATTGTGCATTCTTGGCACAAAAATGATATTGAATGCTTGGAAGTTATACATCAGTCACCATACCTCTTGCTGGTAACCTTTGAGATGAGGTGATAAACAATGTATGGTGTTATGTACTTGTCGTGTCATGATTTTTGCATCACCTACCACTTTTAGCACAACAACATCGAGGCTAATGGCATTTTGCAAGCACGACACAAGTTCTTCATATTCAGCAGTGTTTTTTGTGCACTCGAACTCCAAGTGACTTGCTATCAAGTGTTTCCTATGCTTTAGATCAATCAAGAAACACCTGGCTCTAGAGCCATCCCGTGTCTTTGATCCATCAAAATACATGGTCCATAGCTCATCTGTACACAGACCATTCGACACACTTGCACTACTATTACTGCTACTACTACTAATATTACAATGAACTGTATAGGCTTCATTTCCATCAGTTGGGCAAGGAAGGAGGCCCAACTACATGTCTAGTGGGATTGGAGTTGGCCGTGCAGGATAACACCCCAACGTTCTTTGCAAGAGGAAATTGTCAGACATGAGCTCTGCGAAGGCTAATGTTTCATTCTCGCCATTGTTGGGAGTGACATTGTGCCTCAGGTATCTCTCGGGTAACACCCATATTTGATTGTCTTTTCCCTTGTATGGAAGACACATGTGAAATTAGTTTATAGAAAATTACTTTTTCAACTTTCTAGACCAGTCTCTCTTGAATAGTAAGCCATATGCTTCCGGTATGTCCACAACATCAATGTTTATACACTGGCAAACTCAGTCACCATGAGATAGTCGGATGATCACATCCTGAAATTCATGAGTGGTTGATATGGATGTCTCATCGAGTTGGATGATCTATATGGATGTCATTCTCCATTGTGCGTTGATATTTTTGGCAATGGAGACTAGCATGGCATTGGCTGTCGTGCTAGAATCAACCAAACAATTGTGAAAATTATAGTTAAAGATTTGAAATAAAAGAAGGACTAGAGTGAAAAAAAAGATTTCTTCTTCCATTGGGAGTGTGTTTAGTAGAGTTGAAAGCGATCCAAGAGGTGTGCTTCCCCCCTTGCTGGTAGAGGTTGCATTGTCTGTTAAAGTCTACCCCAATGCATGTAGTAAGATGTCCCACTAAATCTGGATCTTATCCAACTTGAACGGACTCATGTTTGCGTGAGTTTTCTTGATGTATTCCACAATGTTTTTATCTACACTGGGTAGACTCACCGAGACATCCAAGGCAAGACTGGTGTTTTTGTTGTCCGGCAAAGTGTTCTGTAGTTTGCTGCTCATGGACGTACTCTTGTTCACCGTTGTCTTCCTAGGCTTGCTTTATGTTTTCTAGTTTTAGATGGCTAGTGGGTAAACCTTCCTCAGCATTCCGAGCTTTTCTTTCATTTCCCCAAGTGTAGGAGCAGCCCCCTTACTTCTGAGATTGTAACGATCATTTTTCTTTTGGGGTTGCTTCTAAGTCTTTCTCTTCTATGCTTCTTACAAGCACTTATACATGTTCACCACCTTCCCAGTGCTTGATGCCTCATCAAGCGCAACATATTCAACATCATTTGTATTTCCTGGTTGCCCCTATATACTTCTTACTATGTCCAGTGTGGAATTTCATATTAAGCCTAAAAAGCATTTCCAATCCAAACAAGACCCTTCTCGGTGATTGCCTTCATGGAATGAGCAAAATTCATCATTCGCGCACCGTTCTAATTGGAACACTGAGCTGGAGCTCTGTGCAATTTTAGCTGGGAATCCATTGTTGCCTAATGACATGCTTCCTTTTTGTTTTCTGGGAAATCGACTACTCACAGATGTGTCGATTGTTCATCATTTGAGCTTAGACACTTTTGTTGTCATGTTCTTGACAAGGTGGCTAAGGGTTTTGATATCACTTGTTTCCTTGTATTTTCCCTTGTTGACTAAAACCTAGGGCTTCCTACTCATGTCTCTGGAGTCCTTCATTGGTTTGGCATCCTTGATCACTCCAGTCACACACAGATCTTTCTCAACAATGATTTCCTCTTCTTATTTTTCTAACAATGATGGTTTCGCACCTTGCTCGGAGAACTGCGCAATGCTAGTAAGCAGTGCGAACATGTAGTAGTCGACAGTGATGGAGTCGTGAGGCTTTGTGTCATCTACAAAATTATTCAATATGTGAAGAAACCTCTGATCGAAATCTTTTACGTTTTCTTTCCCCTCCATATTCAAGCTTCCCAATTCATTGAGTAACATTTTTTGGGTTGTCATCAACAAACATTTCCAGAAACATGTGTTTGAACAAACCCTAGTTATGGATGGAGTTGATAGGAAGGTTGTGATACCATACTGCTGCATGACCATCCAAGGTACATGGGAATAGTCTACATGCAACATCATTGTACCATACCTCAAGTGTCCAAGTGATATTCTACCTTCACTATGCTGTCAGGGTCAAACTTTGTGACCATTCTCTCCGGCCGCTTCGGCATCTTGTGTAAAGAACTCGAGAGAGCCAATGGTCCATGATTCATCCATAGCAATTTTTAGTTATCTATGTCTTCTTCTTCTTCATCCTCCTCCTGTTCTTCAGATTCAAATGGTTCTGGATTTGAGTTTGTTGGTTTGTCTCCACCTCCGTCTCCTCCGCTGCATTCCCCTACACCTCCTATACTAGAATCTAAGCCCAAGATCATGAGGGTGTATCATTCTCCATGTTCGAAGACTGAAGGTTCCTCTCCATTCTCAAAAACATCTGCTAGATCTTCAAGTGTGGAAAGAACTTCTTCTTCCATCGATGATAGAATAACCCATGTGGGAGTGGTTTTTGGCTTTCTTGATGCATATGGAAGATGTTTTATTCCTAGGATTAGTCTGACTGCTTTCGCGAACTGACAATATATGGGATGGATAGATAGGACGTGCTAATACAAAATTTCATGTTTAAATCTAGGAGGTGAGGAGTAACCAACTTCAGAGTCGGGCATAGGTGAGAGGGAGTGCAAGTTACTGCCTTCACGAGATGATTGATGAGTGGGTGTGAGAGGACATTTAGCCATAAACAACTAATGGCCCTCATTCTAGCACCAGAAATGTTGATGGTACTAGACCTACCAAAATTTAGGGGATCTCCTCAGTATGAAGTCCCAAATAGACCTCACACCATTTAGTGTAGGAGCCCCATATGGTATGATGTCTCGGTTGCCATTATCTTAAATATTTTCCTTAGCTCTTGCTTGTAACCACATGAGATAGGTTTCCTTTGTCTTCGAACAATGTGGTTCGCGTGTCTGATGAGTGCTAGTGTTACTTGTGTCAAGGCTCTTTCACAGTAGAGAGAGCAGGTGGAATTGAGTCTCCAGTCGAAAGGGAAAATACCCAACTCTGTCAGAGACATAGAACATAACAAGACATGCACAGATTCCAGCAGAGTAGTGCACATGGATGCGATAGTCAGACATACAATAAGGAATAGCACGTACAACACTTAATGGAGTAGTCTGCGAGAGTGTGATAGTCGTTATAAAATTTTTATGGAAAGGTTTTGTCTGATGTTTGGTGAGGCATCCCACACAAGAAGGAAAAAGTTAATAGCTTACACAACACATGTTCATAAACATATGTATTAGAAAAACTGAAAAAAAGTTCAATTGTTTAACATAGGTTAAAGAAACATGCATCACAAGTGTTCCAAGATTTGTCTTACAAAAAATTGGAATACATGTGTGATACCGTGTTGGCCTGCTATCAGGCATCTGAGTTAAGTGAAAGTTCCAAGGCACATCGATACATCATACATCACTAACCCCGTGACAAGGGTGTTGGAGCCACTACTTGCTCCTCAAAGAAAAGCTTACAAAATCTCAAGGCTAGGTGGGAGAAGCCAAGGTGAAAATTATTTTGCATGTACAAATGAGGGGTATTTATAGCCAAAGGTAAAATTGGCCCTTGTGACTGTTCCACTTCCCTCATGACTATTTCACTTTCATGACTTTTCAAATTACATGTGGGTCTCTTGGATTTCCACATTACATTACATTGATTGTGTCCTCTCCATCCAACCTATAATAACCATAAGACTTGTTTCCATATGCCCCATTAATTTTTTCCTCCTGCTCATGGTTGATTCGAAGTGCCCCCTGTCACTACAATTATGACAAACTCTAAAGTATCACTACATTTACTCTTTCTAGTATCTTGTTCACCTATATGATTATGACATTGTCTTCCTTGAAACTCCTTATTTATGCCTTTAAGCTTCTCAGTGTCTCTGCCAAATCAAAAGAGTTCCCACCACCACGCTACTCATCTTATCCATAGGGAGAGTCTTAGGAACTGTAGTTTACCATCTTTCTAGTCATCTTTGATATTATTCCTGCAAGGTATATCATGTCACCTAAACCAAATCACAATAAACCAATGTACTTTAGCATAATTCGGGGAGGATACCTTATCTGCAAGATCAATAGGTCAACATGATACATGTATAACAAAATCATGACAACATATAGAAATATAACACATAAGCATATAACCATGTAACCATCATTCTAGCTAGAGTCTAGTAATCAATGCATGACCACAAAAACCACATCAATGTACACTTGACCACATGTGAACACTTAGGTGCATAAACAACATGTAACTAATCATACACTCATGATGACACACTTCACAACAACAACACCCTCCTTCAAGCAGCGAAATCACTACAACCATGACCAAAACCATGCATATGTAACAAGCATATAGACCACAAGGATGATTAACACATGTGCAACTCACATGAATGCATGGTCAACACACAACCCATCTAGTTTGAGGGGTGAATGTGCTCTAATATGACTCTGTAATGTCCTCCTCCCATATCTACCCAATTAATTGACCAACCAGGTAAAACATGTGACATGAAGTTACTATGGTATGATTCAGCCTCCTAAGTCACATTAAGGAAGTGGAACCGATGAAAACACACCATACAGACCTTCCACATCAGCAACAAGACTCCTAGAAACCATCCCAACTTCTTAGGTAACCCCCCTGTGGGTCCCACTATGTTTCTAGACCATTAAAACCTCATATGCTACCTTGATATGGACAAACATGCATCCAGAAGGCTACATACGCTCCCACAACATGGTTATGCATGTGTTCAAGGAATTTTCTACCCATTGTTGTGCTTGCATATCTAGGATTTGAGCAAATTTTTCAGACCAAAGCCTAGATCACTACCTAGAACTTAGTGACAATTTTAGAATCCATAATTTACATAATGACTAGACTTGAAAATTAAAAACTGACTCCAAGACTAGGCCTGACCATCCCCAATTAGGACTGCCATTTCGTCAAACACTTGGCATCAATGCCATCTATAGGAAATGAATACAATACAAAGCAGAAATGACTGATAACTCATATGAGAATTGATAAGAAGGATCACCACCCTCTTTCCTTAACTATTTTGACAACAATTAATTGTTGCATCCATTATCCTTTTAGTTGCAAGTATTACATGAAATAACCATGACAATAACCGGTCATATAAGTAGGATTATAAACAACATTAAGCCATGAAAATAATAATGAGATAACAACCATTAAAGCCACATATTAACAAGCACCAAAATCAAGAGAACTTAGCCTTTATTAAACACAAGCAAAACCGACGAGTTTTGGGACTTCCATGTACCACCCGACTGTAGACATGACTGAACCAAATCTTTGTTTCAACCAATAACCCCTTTGCCATATTCCAATCATGAATGTGGGATCTCATGGATAAACCATTCCAAAAACATCCAACAGAATCCAGTGGTTAAATCACCTCCACCCCCACCAAACTATGATCTCACCAAAACTGGCACAAAGATCACAAAACCAAACTGAGCTTGTATTTCCTCTAGACTCCATCACTAACAATGAGGAATTTTTTGACTCCTTGTCTCTTAGGCTTTACCTCAATCCACACTGGATCACTAGGCCCTAAACCAAGGCACCATTCTCTCAGGCTTTAACATAATCCACAACAGATCACTAGGCCCTAAAATGAGACTCTACCCTCAGGATTTATCATGTATGCTACCAAAATTGATGAAGTGATTCCTAGGCCTTTGGGTTTTCTCAAGACCACCTCTGCCCTAGATTTTGAAACCATCCAACAATTCCATAGCTCAAAATCAAGAAAATAGTTCCATCACACCATGTGTATCTAGAAAAGGGAAAGGCTAGGTTGCAAACCATTTTGATAACCCAGAAAAAATGCCACCAACAACAAGAGAACCATATACCAACATGCAAAGCCATGCATGTGAAAACCAGCTAGGAAATCACAAATGAAATATGTTACTTGCAAGTATTCCTTCTTAAGCTGGTTGATCCTGCTCTTCCTTGCTTCATCTTTTATTTCCTTCCTTTCATTTTCATTATGTTAACTTCCTTTCTCCATAGCTAAAATGCTCCAAGAAAACTCTAAGTGTCCAAGAGTGTGAGAGAGAAAGAGAATAATGAGAGAGCACCAAAATTGAACTAACAAAAGGGTATCAACTGATCCTCAAAATCCTTTTTATCATTTAGGCCTATATTTTCTTCATTTCCATTATTTTCCTTCCTTTTCCTCCTCACATGCAACCTGTGACCTTTCACTTTCCTTTCCTCCTAATTTCTATTATTTTCATAAATAAAAGTGCCAAAAAATGCCCTTTTTCCTTTTTAATGCCTTATCCATTGCCTTTTCCATTTTCCTTAGTGATAAACACATCCACTAATCCCCACTAGGATATCTCTACCCAAAATTCATATTGGAGTAAGTGTCCCTTAATCATGGATTTATTTTTCCTTTATTAACTTTTATTACATGAACTTTTAATGATGGGCTTTTACAAATCCCTACAAGTCACCTTCAATTTTTCATTCACTGACAAGTATTAAGAAAATATACAACATACATAGTTCTCTTCTTCTCTCATCTAACCAACCCTTTTCTAAGTTAAATTTACATCATAAATAGACAAAATGTAGTTGGTTCTTACCTCTAGGTGTCAAATTCTTCATTTGGATTACTGTTTCTAATTTATGCAAAGGAAAATAGAACTGATTGCTAGAGTCTATGAATTGCACAACTAGATATTTTTTAAGCACTTTATGTTGACTTCTCAACCGCCAAATGAGTTCCTAAGTTACTGATGGATTTATTACAATTACTCACACTTCAAAAATAAATTACATGATGTTTTTACCAAGAAAATTTGGTCAGACAAAACTATGTCTGTAAGTGCAACACCAACACTGTGCAAACTCCAACTTCTTAGAAATGTAGAACTATGGTGCAAAATCACATAGTTCTTTATATATTAATTTTTTCTGGCTGATTCCTGACCTACTTCATGGCTCCAAAACCTGCAAATAAACCTGCATATGGACACCTAACCCTTCAGAATGTTTTCTATCCCATACAACACCTCAAAATCTAATCAATCTTCTAGCAGGGAAAATTGCAACGTCTGCTTCCGAAACCCAATGCCATTTTATTCTTATGGTTTAAGTGGTGAGGATTTTTTCATACATACTACACATAATGATGATCGTATTAACACCGAAATGATCTTATCACATATGCCTTTCAATCTTCCCTTCCAAAAAAAATGCAAAATGTCCACCTTCACACCAAAAACATAGCAAAGAAGGATGATGAATGATATTCTTTTGATATATCCTAAAAGGTAAGCACATTGAGATGATTTTTTTATGGAAATTTAATATCATCATAACCCTTCTCCTCAAAAAAAAATTGAGCCAAATTTGACTGATGAATTTTGATAAAATCCAAAAATGGTTGTAGATGATGGTGGCCCATTTCTCGCAAGATATGAAGCATTTTGACTTGAAATCAAGTGGGTTTATTCACCTTACCTCCATATATTTCCTATAAAAATTTCATGGAAAATGGGTATATGGTTTAACATATATGGTGAAAATATGGTAATTGTGTGAAAGCACAGTGCAAAAGCGTAATGATCCAATCTTACACCACCTTCGGCCATCATATGACATGCTAATAGTATTAGGTTGACATGGAATGGACCATTCAACATTTTAAACCTATGAGAATGCTCCTAGGCCAAATGCAAACGTTCAAACTCCAAACCTTCTACTTGGAAAAAAAGTGTAGTGTAGTTGCACAGTGCATCTCATGACCCAACATTAATATTTTGACTGAGAAAAATGACTTCGAGATGATTCAAATGTTCAAAAAAACTTCATATATGTTTCCATTCAAGGACCAAATGCCAAAAACCATGATTTTTTATCAAAATGAGTTTCCTTGGTAAAAGCATAGCACCCTAAAGTTCTTATGCTTCCGATCATCCTTTGAACTTTTGAAAGTATTGGGCAAGTAGAAAACTACTCACACAACATTTTAAATCTATCAAAATACTTCTACTCCATCCATAGTCCTCCATTATTTAAAATTATTCATCACAGAAAAAGCGCAGTGCTTCCCCTACCTCCTTTGCGTAGCGAACAAGAATGACCACATACCAAGCTTCTGATGGACGAAATGGAGATTTGGGAGATACTGGATTAAGGAAAACCTACAAATAACCTCCCATGGTGGCTAAGAGAATATTTTGATGGTGATTATTATGACTTTGAACCTGAAAGACCAAAATGAAACACTTGGCAAAAGTGTAACAATTGTCCTCTTGGTCGTTGTACCATTGCTAATATGACATTTTAATTGACTCAAGACACCTACAAATATGTTCTCATGATGAAAAGGCATGAAAACAAAATCTCATTCATGATTTCTTGATGTAACTTTACCTCTAGACCCAGCTAACTTGACCTCTCAAGACATCAATGACAATTTTCATGACTCTTTACACACTTTGACATGATTAAAATGAATAATGAAAACTTTATTCTATAATAAGAGCAATGGCTTGATCTGTAGAAGATCAAAGAAAAACCTATGTACATTTGCCAAAATAAACATGAAAGACAAAACTTGTTTTGTGACTACTATGACTTTAGGAAAATAACATTTTTAATATTAGATTTCCATCAATAGACAGTAACATAAAAAGATAACAGTTCATAAATTCCTTCTAATGAAAGATATAAACTATAACATGTCCAAAGAAATGCTTGAATAGAATAATCAAATATTCATTCAGAAATAAATATGCACAAGTTGAAGAGCAATACTAAATGCATACATTAAGGAATTAAAAAGATATCCAAACATCAATCTCATAGCTCGCAACATATTAAATCTGAAACTAGTCTTCAAAAAAGCTGTTACTTCAAAATTGATTCAAAAATATAAGTATTGAGTCCTCAGAATTTCTCGACCCTTACACCAATGTAAGAGGTTATATAAATACTTGAATAGATAGGATATGTTTCAGAAAATAAGGTAAGTTTTTTGAAAACAAGAAAATAAAAAATATTTTCTTAAAGTAAAGATCTCATTCTAAAAACAAAAATTCTATCATTGTTCAACTGATATTTCCTGAAAAGAAGGCAACTCCTCCTCATCTTCATAATCTTCTCCTTTTGGGTTCAAAAATAGATGAGGTTCATGAATCTAGATATGTTTTACCCATTTTGAATAATATGGGAAACTCTTGGAAAGTGGATTGGATGGAATTGATATGTGATGAATTCATAACTTGCAACCGGAGTTTGGATCATTTTCTTTCTTTTCTTATATTTATTTCCATATTTAGAAGTGACCTTAATATTCTCAGAAGGGAATTGTAGAAATCTCCAAAAAGTTTGTTGAGTCCATATGTTAATCTCATCAATATCTCTCTAATTTTTTATGATGAGATATCTTGTTGGCTGCTTTAATTCTCCTAGAACAACTTTCAATGGCCTGCAAACTGAAAGACTAAATTCTTCAATAAAATCAGTCCCTTTCTCCCATATTGATAAGCCTTTTTCTTGGGAATTTTTAGTCTAATTTCTGATTCTTTGGCCTCTTCTTCTCTGTGATTTAAGGATGCAAACATTAATCTTTTATCTATCTTAGTAACCTTTGGAATTTCATCAAATTGAAATTCCTCCTACTACTCAAGAATAGACAAAAAAATTGTTTTTGATGTATTTGTACCCTTCCACTAAGGAATCCATCCTTTCATTTTCTCATGCCTTTAATTTAATTAATTTAATTCAATTTGAAATCAATTTTGTATTGTTGGACACCTAATCCTCTATGGGTTGGTGTAGAATGTGAACAGCCATGAGAGTCCAAGGGACCTTGGGATGTGGAACCCAATGGTCACATGAATGTACTATAAATGTATATCATTGTCAAATAATAGATGTACTCTCCTGCTTATCTTTCCTATTTTGTCTTTGCCATGTATGTGCTTAACATGGTATCCGAGTAGGCGATTGCTAGTCCTGCTCCAATTTGAGCCACTACTTTTTTGGAATCCACCTAGGTTTGCATGTTCTAAATTTTAGTCTTTCATTCTAATCATATCCTAATTCTCTGTCATATTCTCTGCACATTTAATGCCCTCTGCTATTTTTCCAAGAATCTACTACATTAACACTCCCTCATGAAATATGTTGGTCCTAATTTAAACATTGTTGTGTATTTTGACCTCTCGCTGAGCTCTCAGCATGAATCTTGTTGAGTTATTTTCCACACCTGTCAAATATGCTTCTAGATTGGTCAGACGAGCCACTCCAAGTAGTCGATTCTTTGCCTCATCTATTATAAATGTTTCATATTCTCTCCTTTTACTGCGGTGGAATCGAAATGACAAGAGCAAGGATGGAATCAAAACTTGTGTTCAACTATCATTGACACTTCTCTTTCACCTGATTAGCATTACCTTGTGTATGCTACTATCACTCCTATTGTCCACATTGTGAATATTGGAAGCAGTGTCAGAGAATCCTTACCAAACGTCACAGAAATTCATGAAGCATTGGATTTCTCAATGTACAAAGAACATTTGGAATTTGGAATTTTCCGCATTAAGTTTTCAACAAATGGATGAGAACATGTTGCCAGCAGTAATGACAAATCTATATATGTTTATGATCTAGAAACGAACAGGCATTCTTTAAAGATACCAGCTCATGAGGATGATATCGTCGTGTTGAACCAGAGATTGAATAGTCCAAGAAAGAATCTCCAGGCTACCTAGTTGAGGCAATAACCCCACTATGATAGTCTCTAGGACCGAAGCACCTTGTTCATGATGAAACAAAAAATAATTATTAATCACCAAGCAACCTACTGTTGCGAACTCCAAATTCGAGGTAGTAGAAGGTTCTGAAATCCTTGAGAGTATGAGTGATACAGGACTTTGAAGGTGATTGAAATCTGTAATCAAACCTCTTGAGATGTGCTAAACACATCGGCTTAGCTATAGGACTCCCTCTTTGTGCTTGGAATGAGCTTGGAAACTCCCAATATTTTTTGGTTTACATGAATTGCCATTTTTGGCAAAGATTTAATGGAGAATGCACAAAGCTGAAAGGTCATTCTAGAGGGTCAAGTATGAAAACTAGATGTCCTTATATGGATTCAGCATCCTTATAACCACAAAAATTCCCTGAATTTCTATCTTTTAGTTTATATTAGCAGCAAAAGCAAACAATACGAGAGCTATCTTGTTCGATTCTTGTTCGAGACATCACTAGTCTTATGCCATTGCTTGGTTTTAAATACGCATGATAGCTCCAATCGAACACTCCCAGAGGGTTTGATGGTCATCAAACAATATTCAAACCTTTATTGAGTAAAGACAGACTAAGTTGTTGTGATATCTATAAAGCACCTGGAAATAATAGGTGTGAGAAATTAAGTAATGCCTGATCCAAAGGTACTTAAAGTTCATGTTATTTATTCCTAAGATTCATAGAGATGTGCTCCTTAATATATTGCATTTTTTCCATTTTACAATTCAACATGGTTATTTGTTTTTAAGTGGAAGATTGGACACCACCAGCTTGTCCAAAAAAAAAAGTCGTCTTTCTCTGCTTTTAGCTTTTTTAAGGTCTCTTTCAAGCACTATGACCTATTCTGTTAGAGAAGTGCATTCCTCCTATAGCATCAAGTAATCATGCCTCAAATCTCACACTATTCCTCTAATTTTGTGAGCGCAGAACATTCTAGAACAAATATTGAAGGTTGATCGAGTTGTGAATATTATTACGACAATTGAACTAAGTTCATTGACTCACTTTGTGCATTAAAATGTATTGGAGCTAATTTTGGTGCATCTGTTGGTGCATTGACATTTTGAGGATCGAAAGCACTCAAAAATATGCTGGTGAAACAATTTTTTAATAGAACATAAGAATTCGATTGCATAGATTGTGACTGGCAGAGACAAGGAATTGATTTTCAGCTGAAACGATTTCTTTATACTTGAGAGCAGTACAGGTGAGATTCACTTGATTTTTTTCTATGAAAATGACGAGAATTAATATAGTATTAGAGTTACTGAATACTTTTATACTTAGTTTTGTTGATGATAAAGTTAAAATTAGCAAAAATGTTCTTTCTGACATTAAAAACAGTTTGCAAAATGCATAAGAAAACATTGTTTTTTTTCAACTAGAGTCTCGACTTCAACAAGATGAGTTAGAACACAAAATCCATGGTTTTGAACTTGTTCTTATTCATAACAATCCCCTATCTCACTTTTAAATAGGATCCTATCAGCAGCTAGCAAGTCATCAAGTCAATAATGTTGATTCAGATCAAGTGCTCATTTCAGAAGCAAATTTTCATACAGAAGCAGAAATTCAGTCTGCACTTCCGAAGCCCATCATCAAACCTTGGAAGAGATTCTCCATAACAAGTATCGAACAGGTCTTGGGTATGGCAAGGACATGTCCTTTCACATTATAGACTACTCAAATTCCATTCAGTTTCAAAGTGCTGGATTCCTTCATGACAGTTCACCTCCAACTATTCCAGATTCTACCCCTCTTCCACAACAACATATTGTGAAATGCCAACGCTGTGACCAACTTGGCCATATGAAAGATCATTGTCTTGATCTTCATCCATGTAAGCTTTGTCATAAAACCTTTCATTCTTCAAAAAGATTCTTCAGAAACAAAACTCCTGCAAGAACAAAGATTCATATTGGATGGATCACTTCTTGGCAATGGGCATCAGCAACCAAGAAGATATTTCAGTCATATGTCCAAACTTGTTCTAGATCATTGAACAGTCTTGTAGTTGAGTTTTCTCCATCATCTCACCTTGTATCTGACAGGGGGGGAAATGATGGTCATCTACAAGATTCAAAGTCACATCAAGTGAGCCTGAGCCACAACCTGCCATACCAGATTTAGAGTTGTAGCCAGAGACACATATGCCCCCGAGCATGCCTTTAGTCAGTGATATCTCTTCAAATAATTGGGGAGACTTCCTCTAGTAGAAGACTTCAACTTCTTTCCAGTTTCGAAAGAGTTCCAGGAATTGCATTGAGCATTCTAGAGTTGTTGGTCATCCTTAAACCATCACAAGTTGAGACCTCCCCTTTCAGGTTGAGGTTCTCCATTTTATGTGGGATGAGACCTCTCTTTACTGGTTGAAGGTTTACCTCTTCAAAACATTAGGAGCACTTCCTCTAGCAGAAGACCTCAGCTTCACGCCAGAATTGGAAGAGTTCTTGGAACTGCACTAAGCGTTCCAGTGTTGGTGGTCATCCTTAAACCATCACCCTTTATACCAACATTTCAGAGATCACATTCAGCCTAGTGCTACCATGTTTTTTGCACATTTTGTATTACAACTCTCTTCTTGGACTCATACATAACCCTTCAGATTAAGAGGGGGAATGTTGGACACCTAATCCTCTGTGGGTTGGTGTAGAATGTGAACAACCATGAGAGTCCAAGAGACCTTGGGATGTGGAACCCAATGGTCACACAAATGTAATATAAATGTATATCATTGTCAAATAATAGATGTACTCTCCTGCTTATCTTTCCTATTTTGTATCTACCATGTTTGTGCTTAAGATGTATATTTTTTCTTTCTACTGTGAATCCTTGGATAAGAGTTGCAAAATATTTCTGGAAATTTTCTTCCGTAAATAACTCATTATTTTCTAACTACTTCTCCAGCACATTAAGTCTCTATAGACAACACACATATGAAGTTTCTAGCTCATTAAGATGATATTGGTTATAATTCATAAAAATACCTAAGGGCTATGAATATTCTTAAGCCTTTTATTTTACATCTCCTTCAGCTTGCCAACTGAATTCTGAAACAAACTCTATAGAATCGTGCTTTCTCTTCTTTGTTTCTCTTACTACTAACTTGGTCTGAGAATAAAATACTATTCTGTTAAAGATGGAACCGTATTAGGAATTGTTTCTAATTTAGAAACTGGTTTGGACATAAAAGAATCCCCAGGGATCTTGGTGGAAATAGGTTTCATTGAGGTCTTAGGAGATGTAATGGAAACAATATCCATCTTTCTTTGTGGCTCCATTTCCTCTTTATTTCTATGGGAAACAATATCATCAGATGTTTCTTTATTCTTCTCCTTATCAATCTCCATTTCTTGACTTCTTGTGTTTACTAGTTTCTTGTTCTCCATTTCTTCAGGGGAATTGATTACAATGATCTCCTATTTACGTAATGTCTCTATGTACGTTGATTTGATTAGTTTTGTTTTTTCTTTCTTTTCTTTAAGAATTTTTTTAGTTGTAGTCTCTATTGTAGCATGCTAATCATTTTTATTCCTTTACTACATTCTACTTCTTTACATGTAATAACAACATCGTCCATTTTCTCAATTTGATTTTTTTGTTCTTGCTAAGAGACAATGGAAGGATCTGGAGGAATTTTTTTAAATTAAATCTAAAGAATTCAAATGTATTTAATTCCTCAAAAAAGATATTGAGATGAATAATTTTTGCTCTTAAGAAACCTTAAAAAATATCTTCCTCAAATTCTTGTAATTAGTTTATTCTCTCAGGATATAAATACTTTCCTTTGCCAATAATTATGAGAATTTTATCAAAAGGAGGCTCCTGATGAGCACATATTTTCACATATATAATTGTTTTGTAATGAGTGCTAATTATTCCAATGGGATCATAATCATATTCAATGTGGACCACCTTCGACCATACTTTCCACCATTATTGGACACATCAGACATTGCAGAACAACCCACACCAATAGAGTTAAACCTAGACTGCATGGAACATGCTACAACTGATCAGATCTTGGACACACATATCAATAACACTCTCCAGTAGAATATCCAATTATATCGGGTTATCAAGTCTAACCAACCCATGCATGAAGGAAAGTCGCTCACAGGGGATGAAATTTAGTAGAAGTTTCCCCATCTCATGGAGGCACTCAATGAAATGGGGATCATTGCTTCCTAATAGGGGAAGGACTGATCCAGGTGGATATTGGTGGCCACCTTTCTATTCCATTTGGACCCCCACCATTGTTTTTTTTCATTTTTTTGCTTTCCTTAATTATAGCACAATTTACTATTTTTGGTAGTTTTTTGGTTCTTGAACTTACAGAGACATTTTGACGACCAAAATGACGATTTTTTTGGAAAACAACAAATCATGAGTTTTTTTCTAAATTTTTTTTGTTGAAATTTATATTTCTCAAATAGAAATATCTTATGAGGTATCATGCGCATCAAATGGTGATTGTATGCCAAAGTTACGATCCTGTGAAATTGATGTAACAATTTGCCCCAATGAGGCCCATAGTTTTGGTGCTTCATTTCCTAGGGCTAGGGTTTTGGAAGTTTATGGTTTACTATTCTTTCTCAATAGTTAATATGCCTTCAAGCCTCATTGTAACACAATTTAGAGAATGTATCTACCACATGTCTTCTCAGAGATAAGCTACCAACAACCGACCTAGTTTATTTCCATTATGTATGTAAGCATATTTTAGTTCTTTGATATTAATGAAATGAATTTTTATTTTTGCTGCATCTCTGTGTTTATGTTTACATCTGTATTTTTTCATGTTTCTGCATAATTTTGGATCAAGAAATATTTTCTCTTATTACTTTAACATACTTTGATGGCATTATGGTCTTCTTGGAGGTGTTCATGCTATGCCTCATAATATGTTATGAGAGTGGGCTTCTTGGCATCATGTGATGAGATATTTTAATAGTTGTTTCTACGTAGTTATGGGGGAGATTGTGTGTGGTTTCCTTATATGATGTCTCTATATGGAGGAGTGATGTATTGATGCTAATGTGAATTTCAATGCTTACTTGATGATGCTTATAGTTGTTATTCTGATGTGCTTTCATATGTTGATTATGTTTCCTTATGTTTCCATGATGTTTCTTGTTTCTAGTAGTTGTTAGATGGTATTATGCTTTGAATGATGGTTGGATATATATCTTTCTTTTTGTTTATATACAAACATGGATGCTCTTGATTGCATTATATTTCAACCATGTAGAGATGTATGTTCCAGTATGTACTTCAATTTTTGCTTCCTATTCATATGGAGTTGACCCTTTTCCATTTATGTCAAAAGGGGATAGAAGCTAGAGGGATAGAGATCAGCCTCACTTGTTTATGGGGTTAACATCAATGCCAAAGGGGGACTTGGTGGCATTATTGTGTTGGTATTGATGTCAACAAGGTTATGTTCATAGTCATATTGGTCATGATCATGTATGATGGATGTTGATTTGGTTGTCCTATTGGTTGTCATGATGTATCGACAGTGAGATGGTTTTGTTTGCATTGATTTCAACTCTTGAGGTAATGCACTTATGTCAACCTGCTGATGATGAAGATTGATAGACCATGGTGTGTGTTAGTATGTGTTGGAATTGATGGAGCTTGATGGTAGCATGATGGTGTTAGAGGAGTTGGCATGTGCATTTATGGAGATGTCATGATGGTTTGTTGATGCTTCTATAGGTAGAGGAGGCTGCTACAAGCAATGATCATAGTTACATTTCATAGAGATGGTTCATGGTGCACTAGTTGAGTTTTAAACTAGGTCTTGATTAGGTCTTAGTTTCTATGCCTATGAGGTGACTTATTTTAGTGATGTGATGTCTTGACAATGGTGCTACTAAGGTTGAAGAGGTTCTTCAAATGTGTTGCAGTGTTTCAGAGGTCTGATGGAGAGTGGAGGACTGCTTGGAATACTTGTTAACCTTGTTTGTTGGCCCTTCTATGTCAAACTGGCAGTGACACTTAGGAGGCATGTTTTATCTATTTGCAGATGTATCATAGGCCATGCCATAGTTTTGGAGGCTAGTAAAGATGCAATGGAAGGTGATCCAATAGGTGGCAAAGGTTATGGACTAAAGAACTTTTCTTTTTACTAAGCCTAATCCCTAGTCACATCCATAGAGGCCTATGGGAGTGGTTGGAATGCTCTAGTTGAATGGAAGCCGAGATATGGGAGCAGTTATAGCTCGAGTCAAATTCAGATAGTGTTAAGGTAGTGACTGAGGGTTTTCATGATATTTCCTCTGTATTTCACATACTGTTCGGAAGCAAATTAGATTGGCAAATCCTAGAGGCTTCTATAAAAAAATGAAAAAGGTCGGAAGTGGTTTGTAATGGTCCTCTCATGATGTGAATGCATTTACACTACAAAAAAAAATCTCATTAGTGAGGGTTGGAAAATGTCACCATAAGCTCATTGGTGACAGTCAAAATAGCCTTCATCACCAAAAATTGAACGTCACCAAAGCTGGTGTTGCCAAAATTATGGGTGTTGTGGTGACATTCAAGGTCCATTACCAATAATGATTTATAATGATGGATAGTGACCGTCACCATTTCATATGAGCAATGGTGAGGGATCTTAGCCTTTGTCACCAAAAAATGAATGTCACCAAAGGAGGCATCACCAAACGTGTAGGTGTTGTGATGACATTCACGGTCCATCATGAATAATAATTATAATGAAGGATAACGATCATCACCATTTCATATGAACAACAACAATTTATTATGATGGAATTTTAATGGCCATCACTATTAATGCATATGTATGGCGACATTCATTGATGTCACCATTTCATATGAACAACAACAATTTATGGTGATGGGTCTTTCATAGTTGTTACTATTGATACATATATATGGTGGCGTTATTTTATCCTCACCATTTCATATTTTGGTGAGGATAAAAAATGTCAGCTTAATCTTATTGGTGATGGTAAAAAGAGCCTTCATCACTAAAAACGAATCGTTTCCATTTCATATCAATATCATGGCATGATGGAATTGAACCACCAACCTTTTGCTTCCAAAGGAGGAGCTCTTCCATTGAGCTAGCACTCTTTAACAAATTAGACCTTGAAAATTTATACATTGTAAATTCTACGACTTTCAATCAATTATAAAACTTTCTAAAGTCTTGGAAAATCACTTACTAAACAAACAAAATAGCATCAAAGTTGTAGGTCCCTACCTAATGGTTATGGAAATTATGGAAAGTGGGTCGAAGGAAAAATAATTAGGTATAAGATACTCAATATGTTT
>APFE031229486.1:43257-58616 GCA_000404065.3 Pinus taeda
AAAACAAAAACACATAGCAAAATAATAAATGGGTTAGAGGTGAAAACCAGTTTCTGGCACACTCTAACCTCGAATTCCTACTTGAAAACCAATTCGTTGGCGGGTAAGAATTCTCTTTCTTTTTCACTGTTTAATGTTTCAGCTGAATATCGACTTGAGGACAAGTCAAAATTTTTGTGGGGGAGAGGAGCATCAGTATTCTTATATTCTTATCTCTCCATTGTAATTTTTTTTTTCTCATCATTGTAAATTTCCCAAGCAGTTTGTTCCACCATTCCAGACTTCAATGAATAAGTTGTCTTGTCATTGTTTTATATCAGAGGGACCTGGTTATAAATATTATGCAGGGGGACCTGTTCTGTCAAAGAAGACCATGCTACCAGCACCAGCACCAGAGTAATATTGATTTTCAAAGTCTTTCTCTCTTTTGCAAAGCTTGACATGAAGAGCTAAGGTCTGAGACTTGCTTAGGAGGCTAGTATCGGTGATGATAGACCCATGCTGACTGCAAATAATCATGGTGACGATATTTTTGTGTAACACACCCCATCACCCATCAGTTTGCCAAAGATATTGGATTGATCCCAGGAGTACACAATCTTCCCTCTTCGCAGAGGAAGCAAAAGACTACACCCACGGGAGTGGTAGTCTCATCTGTTGAAGAAGTAATCCGCGCCATTATTAAAGAGTTGGTAGAAGTTGTTATGAAAGAAGAGGAAACTCATGTTTTCATACAAGGGGAAGAAGTTAACAATACACTCTTCGTCTCGGGTTCCGACAGAGGCAGTGGAGGAAGCGGAGGCAAAGACGAACCAACATATTCGGAGGTTGAACCATCTAATTCTGAAGAAGAGGAGGGGTATGAAGAAGGAGACAACATAGCCTATCAAATTTTGGAATGGATGACACATGGCCCATTAGCACTCCAAGGTGCCTTGCATAAGATGCCAAGGCACACAAAGAAGTTGTTAACGAAGTATGACCCTGACAAAGCAGTGAAAGCATAAGACCATCTCGACACATTCTACCTACATTTGCATACACTCGAGGTATGTTACAATGATGTTGCATGTAGATAGTTTCCATGTACCTTGGATGTCAGAGAAGTTGTATGGTAAAACAACATTCCTATTAACTCCATTGAGAACTAGGAGATGTTTAAGAGAATTTTCCTTGAGAAATTTTTTGATGACAAAACCCCCACCATGTTGTTGAAAGAGTTGGGCAGTCTTAAGATGGAGAGGACAAAGAAAGTGAAAGACTTTAACCAAAGGTTTAACCATATCCTGAACAAGTTCATTGCAAACACTAAACCTCATGACTCCATCACAGTCGACAACTACACGTCTGCATTGCCAACAACATTGCGCAGTTCATCAAGCGAGCTGCAAAACCAACACTTTCCGAAAATTTCCAAGAAGCAATTGATGTGTAGAAGGACCTACATGTGATTGGATTCATTGTATATGATTAAACAGTGAAGGATTACAAAGACGTAGGCAAGAGGTATTAGGCTGCTGCGAGTAAGGTAAGGTAAAAAGAAACAAGTGAAATTGAGACCCTTACTTGTCTCCTCAAGTCCTTGACAACTGAAGTAGCAGAACTTAAGCAATAGAAAACCGAGACAGTAGTGAGTAGCAGACCTTCCGGTTTTGTGCACAGGAAGAATGTGACATCAGGTAGGAACAGTAGTTACCCGACTAAATCTATACAGAGTTCAAATGTTGTGTTCCAAGTGGACCTGATTTAGAAATATAACTTTTGTGAGTTCCACCAAGCAATACATACAAAGAAGCCCTGTGCAGATTGGAATTGAGTTATGGACTCTGTGGCTTCAAGATGATCATTTTAATTCTAGCGAGCAAGTTCAGTCAAAGGATGAAGATGATGGAGAAGATGTTGCATCTAATGAAGCTCCAAGTTTTGGGCACATCGTTAACATGTATCAATGTCTAAACGTTTTCTAGAAGAAAACAACCACCGAGAAGGAGCCAAAAAAATAGAACAGGCGATACAACTTGAGAAGTCAAGGGCTCTTACAATGATTGAGATACAGAAAAGGAAGTTCAAGAAATTGATCAGAAAAGTTGATCCACCAATAATATCAACATAGAAAACACAGAGCAAGTCCGAGAAGATAGCTCTAGCGAAAGGTACGTTCTTGAGTAGCTCACTTCAAAGCACTCCACCGGACAGTACAAACACAATTTTTCCCTTGGAAAACTCGGTGAGTCTTCCCGCTTTGGACTACAATATTGTTGAAGACATGAAGAAGACCTATGCAGACATCTCTCTATATTAGCTTACCAAATGCACAGGTTAGTGGGATATTCTTTTGCGCGCACTAGGGAAAACCTCCACAGACAATGTTGCCTCTTACAACAAGGGGCCAAGTAAGCCTCCCAGATCACTCGCATATGTACTCAATGTGCTTTGTAGGGAAGAAGGCAACTCGCTTTGTCCACCATTTTTGTTATCATTTGAAATATTCAAATTCAATGTCCATCACTGTTTGGTTGACTTTGGTGCATTAGTCAATGTCATGCCACTCTCCATTACTAAACAAATCAATGTGCAGTGGCACAGTACAACCGTGTAGATCATCCAACTTGACCGAACATGTGTACTACCCATTGGTAAACTCCAGGATATGATCATTCGATTATCGTCCAACAGAGGAGTTCACCAGTATATTAACATTGTGATTGTGGACATCCCGGAAGCATATGGCTTACTGCTCAACAGAGATTGGTCCAACAAGTTGCAAGGATATTTTCCTACAAACTGGTCACACTTATGGTTTCCGTCTTAGGACAGAAAAAACCAAATTCGAGTGTTGTCCGAGAGGTATATGAAACACAATGTTACTCCCTTGGATGGTTAGAATGAACCTTTGGCTTTTGCAGAACTTTTGTTCGGCAATTTCTTTTTGGAAATACAGTTGGGGTGTTATCTTGCACAACTGAGCCCCACCCCACCAGATACACAATTGGGTCTCCTTCCTTGCCCAACTGGTGAAAATGAAACTTGTACAATACTTTGTAATAGTAGTAGTAGTAGTGTTAGCAATACTAATGCGAAAATTGGTCCTTGTACAGATGACTTGTGGAATTTGTATTTTGATGGATCCAAAACACAAGATGGCTCTAGAGTTGGGTGTGTTTTGATCGACCCAAGGAAAAGAAAACATTTAGTCTCAAGTCACTTGGAGTTCGAGCGCACAAACAACACTACTGAATATGAAGCACTTGTCTTGGGTTTGCACAAAGCCCTTAGCCTCAACATTGCTATGCTGAAAGTGGTAGGTGATTAATAGATTGTGGTATGGAAGGTACGTAACACCATACACTGTGTCTCACCTTATCTTAAGCGTTACCAGCAAGTGGTATGGCAGCTTATTTCTAATTTCCAAGATTTTGATATCATATATGTACCAAGAGTGAGAAATGTAGTTGCTAGGATGACATCGCTTAGGGATATATTTACTGTTGAAATTTTGTCTAAGCCATCTATCCCTAACAACATCACTAATTTGCGTATTTTTATGATGATGAACAGATATTTCATTTTATGGCCAATGCTAGCATTTTCAAAGACGCAACCATAGATGAAGATGTGCACAAGTAGTCTTTGCAAGACACACCTGATGAAAACAAAGGAAACCCCATCCCTAAGGGTGTGGTTTCACTTGAGAAACTCTATGACTTGCAGAACCATTTCAAAGGGCCCAGGAACACCAAAACCCATAGTTCCACACTGATGCACGAACAAGTTAACTTGGGAACAAAAAGAAATCTAAAATTTGTAAATCTCATTACATGTTGCAGACGGGAGGAGTGACAAGCCTTTGTCCACATGTTCAGATAGTACAGGGATGTATACGCATGGACATACGATGACCTGAAAACATATGACACGCGAATAATCCAACACATCATTCTAATCAAAGAAGGGGTCAAGTCGTTTAAAAAAAAACTCAGAAAAGTCCATCCGTCACTTGAACCCTTCATACAGAAATAATTGATTAAGTTTTTGGATACTCATATGACATACAAGGTTCGTCATTCTACTTAGGTTTCAAATTTATTTCATGTAATAAATAAGTCTAGCGAAATCCTCCTGTGTGTAGATTTCCAAAATCTGAATAGGGTATTCGGACAAAGACAACTACCCTGTGTCGTCTATCGAGCACATCTTGTAGAGAGTATCTGGAGCTAAAATGTTCTCTCTCCTTGATGGATTTTTTGGATATAACTAGGTTCTGGTAGCAGAACTTGACAGACTTATAGCTACTTTCCATACCAAGTAGGGTATGTTCACTTACACAAGAATGCAATTTGGGTTGATAAATGCAGGCACAAATTTTTAGCGCGCTATGGACATCCCCTTCCATGGGATCTTCAAAAAAAGCATGGTGGTCTACTTTGAAGATGTGACAGTCTTTTCAAGAAAGCAATCAAACCATCTACGCCATCTCAAGAAGATCTTTGAGCGATGTCAAAAGTACAAGATATCCTTGAATCTCAAGAAGTGTGTATTTGCAGTGTCTAAGGGGAACCTCCTTGGGAATATCATCACCAAGAGTGGGATCAAGGTTGATTCGAACCGATTTAGGACTATCACGTAGATTCCTGACCTAATCAACAAGAAAGCTATGTAGGCCTTCTTGGGAAAGATAAACTTCCTCTGGAAGTTCATCTCAGATTATGCACAGATTGTCAAACATATCCAAGATATGATCAAGAAGGATATAGTCTACAATTAGGGGAAGAAGGAAAAGGATGCATTTTCCCATATCAATTAGGCGATAGTAGATGCACCTACACTATATAACCCACATTTCAACAAAGATTTATTGTTTTACACATTCGCTTCTGACAACTCACTCGTTGCAGTGCTCACACAGAAGGATGAGCTAAACTATGAACGTCCCATCTCCTTCATGAGCACGAGCATGCAGGGACCTCAGATCAACTATCCTGCCATGGATAAACAAGTGTATGTTGTATACAAGGTGATGAAACATTTTAGACCCTACTTGTTGAAAAATCATTGCATAGTCTTTGTGCCACACACAGGAGTTAGAGCGTTGCTCGTTCAACAAGAGCTGGGTGAAAGATGTGCAAAGCGAATGACAAGACTGTAAGAGTATGATCTTGATATCAAGCCATTTCACACTATGAAGGGTCATGACCTCTGCAGACTTGCAGCAGAATCAACACACGTGTAAGAGGAAGAAGAAGAGCTCGTTGATTGGGAGCAAGAAATCGATACATACAATACAGAGTGAGCACCACCCACTTCGCATGGAAACTCTTGGTATGAATAAGTGCGCAAGTACCTTGAGCACGACACCATTCCCTCTCACTTTTCCATGCAACAGAATAGGGCAGTTCACCTCAAAGCCTTATCTTACCAGTTGGTGCATGGAGTACTTTATAGAAAGCACAACAGTGGAATTTTTCTCAAGTGCCTGGGGGCATAAGATTCAAAGAGAGTATTACGTGACATGAATGGCGGACCAACTAGAGGTCACTTTGAAAGTAACACAACTATGCAAAAAATCATGAGAGACAGTTTTTACAGGCCCGCATCGTTTAAAGATGCACACGCTTATGCTTGCAAGTTCCTAGTTTGTCAGTGATGCGCCAATAGAACTTGAAGGTCAGTAGCCCCACTGCAGCCTATTGTAGTGGATGAACCATTGCAATAGTGGGGCTTAGAAGTCATTGGGGAGATCTTCCCACATTCATCAAAATAACACGCTACATTCTTATTGTTACAGATTACTTCACACGATTGATGGAAGCAGTTCCGCTCAAACAAGTGAACTACCAAGAAGTCATCAGCTTCCTTTAGGAGAACATCATATCGAAGTTTGTCATTCATATATCACTTTTTTTTACAATGAAACTTGCTTATGTTCGTTGAAATTATATGATTTTGTATTGCAATATGGTATTGTGCCTAAACATTCAGTTATCTACTACCTGCAGGGAAATGGTATTGTCGAATTGACAAACAAAAATCTCATTTGCATTATAAAAAAACAACGAAACTGGCATTCTTCCCTAGTGAATGCACTTTGGGCTGACCAAGTTACACCCAATCCCTCTCTAAGCACATATCCATACTTCCTTATATACAGAAAATAAGCCATCATTTCTCCCAATATATGCTTTCCTGCTCTCCAGTTATCCCAAGAATCCCAAGGCAAGCCGTGTCTATTTAGTCAGCGTAGGATGAACACATTATACAAGTTACAGGAAGAATGGATGAAAGCAAAAGAAAAAATTTCACTCCACCAAAACTGTATCAATTGATGGTTCGATCATAAGTCTGCAGGGAATGCTAGCTTTGTTGTGGGTAACTTAGTCTTGACGTGGGATAAACCCCATGAAGACAAAGGCAAACACATGAAGTTCTAGTCTCTGTGGATTGGTTCGTACACGGTTCACGAAAAACTTGGCCAAAGCACATATCACTTGCAATCACTTGATGGGAGGATTGACAACCTTCTCCTCAATGGCGAAGATTTAAAATGTAATTTTCAATGTTCTAGGGCCGCACCCCGCCTATGTGCATAGTATGCTTACTATTGCTCTGTTGCTTTGCTATTTTGTTCTTGCTGTTTTACTTTGTTGTTTTTATTTGTTTTGTTTTGATTTTCTTTGGTCGTCTTTTCATTTGTTTTGTTTTGTAAATAAGTATTTTCCTATACTGTGTTCTGGCTTTTGAATAAGTATGTGGCTGAGTTTAAAAAGTCTTATGACTCTGTAACACTTGGCTAGTTTTATGTCCATCTTCTCTGTGAAGAGAAAAAGTAATATTTTCTCGACTAGAAAAATCATGAACAAAAAAAAAATACCCTTCTAGCATATTTAACCATTTATCTACAACATTTCACCTATTTGACCCTCGAATATGGGGATTCAAAAGTTAACTTGTACCTTAAAGGGTGTGGCATTTCCAGAGTAGTTGTTGGAAGTAGATGCATCGCCCCTGGGTAGCCACTGAAGGATCTAAGCAAAGTTTTCCATCATCGCGTCCCTTTGTTGCTCGAGCTCTTCCTCGAGCAAGATTTTGATAGGATCCCTTGCCCCCTCATCTTTCTTGTCTTCTTCCATGGGAGGCCGTTGGGATTTGCGAGGCTGGTCTTGCAAAGGTTCGACTAGTTCAAGCCCTAACTCCTTATATCCCGACCTCGTTGGGGACATGCAAAGAAAAACAGAGAAAGAGCAGATCGCTCTGATACCACTGATCCAGATTTAAATAGGAACACAAAAAATTAGAGATATAACCATAAATACAGAGATGCAGCAGAAATAATGCTTCATTTCATTAATGTAAAATACTGAAATATGCTTACAAACAGAAATGGAAATAAACCAACTAGGGTGATGGTAGCTTATCTCTAAGAAGAGATGCGGTGGCTACATGCATCTGAAATGTGTTACAATGAGGCTCAAAGACCTATTTATTGTTGAGAAACAATGGAAAACCCTAAACATCCAAAAACCTAACCCTAGGAGATGAAGCGCCAAACTATGGGCCCTGTTTTGGGTAAATTGGTACATCAACTTCCCGAGGCCATAACTTTGGCATGCGATCTTCGATTGACGCACACAATACCTTGTTAGAAATATCTATCTGAGGAATACAACTTTGGGATGGGAAACATTGGGCGAAGCACCCATGTTGCCCCTAGTTTTCCCAAAAAATGTCGTTCAAGGCCTCAGAACAGGTCCGGAAGTTTAGAACCCGAAAAACTGCTAAAAATAGTAAATTGTGCTATAATTAAGGAAATTGAAAAACTGAAAGAGACAGTTGTGGGGGTCCAAGTGGGATAGGTGGGTGGCCACCAACATCCATCTAGATCAAATTTCTTTCACACTTAGTCATTTTCCTAAAAATATTTCGACGAGACAACCCTTCGTCAATCGGACCCGATCTCAGTGACCTTCCATTGCTACCCAAAACTACACAGAGCTTGAGGTTGTCCTTCGGGAAGCCTGCACTGTGAAATTCTAGAAATGAGTTGGCTGACTGACTCCCTGCACTGTGTATAAGTTGTCCCAAAACCCGATCCAGTCTGCACTTCCCGCAAGATCTCCCATCAAGCCTCCCGCTTGTCAACTAGAAAAATTGACTTGAGTTGTGACCCAGGGTTGTACTAAGTTCCAAAATTGTGCAGAGGTGTATTTCACCTACCCTTCTTCCTCGCTCTGCAATCAACCTAGGAATTGCGTAGAGCTTTCCTTAACCTGCCCTTCTTCCCTGCTGTAAAATCAGCCTAGGAATTACTCAGAGTTGTCCTTCACTTGCCCTTATTCCCTGCTCTGCAATCAGCCCAGGAATTGCATAGAGTTGTCCTTCACCTGCCCTTCGTCCTCGCTCTACAATTAGCCCATAATCTGCTCAGATCTAGCTATCACCTGCCCTTCTGTCCCACTATACAATCAGGCCATAAATTGTGTAGTCATGTCTGAGCCCGCAATGTCTCCCAGGATTGCACAATTTTGACCAACAGCTCCCACAGCCTGATCTTGTCCTCCTCTGGAAAACTGCGTAGATTTTTCTGCTAGTGCCTCCTGCTGCCCACATTGTCTTCCCCAGAGAAATTGTGTAGATCCCAGCTGGATGGCCTGCCTAGTTCCCCCCTTAAAATTTGTGCAGATTGGCCCAACAGTGCCCCGACACCCCACCTGGCCTTCCTCCTGGGCTGGGGTTTTCCCTGCAGTTGTCACTGCTACCCCGATTGCTCAAATCTTCCTCTCAATGACATCTGCGCAGTTTTCTCCAACAATGCTCCAGAGCCTCACATCCCGACCTGAGATGTGCTCTGCACAGTTTCAGTGCCTTGTCCCTCTTCCAGTTAGTGGCACCGAAACATAAAATAATGCATCATGTTAGACTAGGAGATTTTTCGATTTGAACAAATGCATGAAGAACGCCGAGTAAGCGAGCGAAAGGGACACACTCACATGCACCCTCAAGCAAAGACCAAGACCATTGAAGACCCCACACACTTTGCCATGCAGAGGTGAAGATATGTTACACCAAGAGAATATCATCACTCAGAAGCACAACAACTCGACGTGGACATCATAGTCAGCTAGTACATGTCATAAATGTCATGTCGATTTCTGTCATGAGTTTTCTCAGCCACATCACTACTATGGGCCATACTTGTTGTAATCAATGTAATGTAAAGTGGGAGTCCAAGAGATCCACATATGAAGTAGAAGAGTCGTGTAAAGTCGAAAAGTCATAGGGAGTCAAACAATCATGAGGGAAGTCGAAGAGTCACAAGGGTCAGTTATACCCCATGGCTATATATACCCCCTCATTGTATGAGAAAATGACTTTTCACCTTGGATCCTCCTGCATAGCCTTGAGAGTATGTAGTTTGTTCTTTGAGGAGCGATGACAGGCGCCAATGTCCCACTACAGGGACTAGTGATGTATGGTGTACATATGTGTCTTGGATCTTTTGCTTAATTCAGAAGTGTGTCTCAGGCCAACACGTTTTCACGCATGTTTTGTATCCATTTGTAAGACTATTCTTTAAATTTTTGTAATGCATGTTTGCTTAACGTGTACTAAGATAGTTGAACTACTTCAGTTATTTTAGTACTCATATTGTTGAAGATGTGTTGTATTGTTTATCATTGTTGTCTCGTCTGTGTGTACTACTCTGTCAAACATTCGACAAACCATTTTTGTGTTTTATTGGTTTTAACAACCGTCACCCCATGTGGAATTTCCCTTGAACTTTGGTTTTAATGACTGCCACATCCATTGTGGACTATTTCGTTGGATGTTGGATAGACCCTTGTTGTTGTTCGTGTGTGTTTCTTCCTAGTTTGGGACTATTCCCTCTCATGAAGGGACTCACTCTACTCTCCCCCTTTTGATAATAAGAGAACCCAGACACAGAGTTACATTACACACTCACCAGGCACACTCACCTTGGTTTCTTGAAGTTACAAGCATAACACTCTCATGTGTTGAACAATAAGAGCTAAGGAAAATCTCTAAGATAATGGCAACCGGGCCATCATACCAGATGAGACTCCTACACCAAAAGGTGTGAGGTCTAGTTGGGACTTCATACCAGGGAGATCCCCTGAATGTTGGTGGGCTCAACACTGTCAACACACTAATATCCAACTTGTGGTTGAATTTGACCCATTCAACACTCAATATCACTAACCCTTCTAGAGTATTCTTCATAAGGACCACGTGACTAGCCCATTTTTCATGAGTAACAAGGGTTGATGTAGCATACTCTTAAATTATGGTGGTCAATCAAGATAAGTCAACTTTCAGGAGGCATAATGTGTGTATTCAAGCTCTGATTAATGTAATTATTGCACCGCTGGAAATGAATTAGAGCATAGAGTAGCACCAAGAGGTTCCAAACTAGAGAGAAAAAGATTTCTCGCCCAAAAAACAACATTTAAGGCCTCAAACTTGCCTCAATTTTTTTTACCTCAATTCTCCAAATTAGGTCCCATCGCTAAAACTACTCCTATAAGTTGATTTCTCTCATTTTTCTACCTCAAAATAATTGATATGGATGAAAATATATATAATGATACAATCCAAATTAGGATGATTGAAGCTCTAGCCTCCTGCATGATGGTTCATGGAATGAACATTAAAATAATTTCACAATGTTAACTTTTATTCTAGAAAATCATATGCTTATTAAAAAATAGATAGATTAGCTAGTTATTTGTAGCTTGAGAGGTTGGGACCAATGGTGTTAATGCCACCCACCTCAATTTGGATATTGGCCAAACCACTTGATATGGTTTATGGACTATTATATGAGACCAAGGGGTTATAGTGGTAGCAATGTGATGTAATCTCCAATGACGGGGATGATAGTGTGTTTTAGTTATCAATTCCCTCTTTACAATAAAAACAAATAAATAAAAATGGATTGAAGTAAATAATCCAACAACTTGATTGACAGAAAAATAATGTGATTAATTGAAGATGACTTACATATTTCCTTGAATTATGTTATACATGAACCTCTGATTCTATCTGCAATTTGTCCAAATTGCCTATGTGATTCCTTGGGAAAGGGGATTGATAAATTAAATTGAAACTGTGTATATGCATTTTCTTCTCAAATGCCTTCTTTACTTAGTTGTAAAGTTAAAAACATTAGCAGGGGTGGCAAGTGCAGGGTCGGGGTGCTAATATACCCCAATGGAAATGTTGAATTATCCTTTTCATTGAGCCTTGAGAAGGCCAATAATAATCAATCACAAGCTTGTGCTCTTCTTTAGGGGTTGCTCCAAGCCACCTTGCCAAATCTCTATAATTTGACCATAATCAAGGATTATGGGAATATAATATGGCATCTTCATCTTGGTTCCTTTCCTACATATTTCAATCTATGTATTTTTTAAAAAGGGCTAAAGCTCAATTAAATATGTTGAATGAATATTCAAGGGTCCATGTTTATGAAAAAAAACTCTGAAGCAAACCATTTAACAAATAAATCCACAACTTTGGAACTTTGCACCTTTTTTGTCAATGAGAGGGTATTTCACTTTTCTATTCCATAACATAATGAAATGTGGTGGAAGGGTTGAAGGTAGCTAGAAAATGTATTTAGGACACTTGTGCTTGAGTGGGAAGAAGGTTCAAGATATACAGTTGAAGAAACTTGGGGGCATGTAAGATTAGAAGGCCTCTCAATTATGGCTATGTGCGCTCTTATATGAAGCAATATACGGGAGCATCAAGTGGATATGAAATTGATATGAAGATCCAGGTAGATTAGTAGGCTTTTAGCCACTATATGAGCTTCTATTATTGGTAGGAACAAGCCTTATAAACCACAAAATCCTCCAAGTAATGATAGGGTAGATATGTCATTTAAATTCCCCTAAGGTGGGAGGGATTTGACAAGTGAAAAAACTCTTTTATAGTGGATTTGATTGTGGATAGACATGGATTCTTATGAAATAATGGAATTTGTTGGAATAAGTAGCAATTTGAGAGGGCAACTTGGATGTTATTTGATAATGTGTGAAGTATATGGAGGCAGAACTCAAATGGTGAGGTGGAAAAGTACAAGCCCATGTGAATTGGTGTTATTATGATCCACGTGAAAATGGAAATAAATGTCCAAGAAGATAGGAACCATAATTCAATATGTCATGGAGAAAAAAAGGATAACAAGTAGTGAAAAATACTATTAGGGAAAAGTTTTTCTATTGAGTTGCATTCATTTTGTGGACAATTATGTGAAGCATTATGAATTTAAAGTCTAAATGGTATAGGAAACATGTTTAGACGAAATAATCATCCCATGTTGTAGCAAAAAATTAAAGAGCTTCAAGACAGAATGCTTCAGTTACAACTAATATATAATTAATTGACAACTAAGTTGACTTCAACCATGGCAATCTTGGTGGATTGGTGAGTACAAATCTGCAGGTAGAAGATGAGATAAGTTGCCTCCAAGGATAAACAAAGAACCTTTAACACGACTTGACTCAAGACCCATAGAGTTCTCCGTCCACTAGAAAATTTTGTAGGTAGTGTTGATTTATTTGTACTTTATTTGAGTTGTGTTGTTACTTCAATGGAAGTAGTCCAAATGGAAGACTATCACTAGAAATTGACGCTAAAGGTGCAAAGATACACTGAAGGAATAGAACATGCCTATGATGTTACTACAAAAATGTTGCAACAAAGGAAAGATAAAAACCGAAAGGGTGGAGGATGGAGGGGAGGAAATGTGTTCAGGCTTGCAACAGTCTCACACTTGTGTAGATGCCTGTGTAACGAATGTTGCTCAAACCACCATTCCTGGGTAAATCATTTTTTCCAATCATACCACTATGTCAAGATATTATATACATATTTATATCCAAGCTATAACTGTTGAAATTAATGATGAAATGTATTAATGGAGTGACGGTTCAACCGAACCTTAGATGAGAAGTTTGTTCCTGATTTCTACGGTGTTTTTTCAACTTCCCTAATTGAGTGTAAAATATATATTTCTCTTGTAATGATTGTAATGGAAAAGCATGTTCTCTAGAGGCAGTCTTCAGGTGGTGTTCCACACCTATGAGCTGCTCAGGTTTAATTCAATAAATTTAATTCTTTTGTTTTTAACATGGTATCATAGCTATAGGGTTGAGGACTGCCTGTAACCCTAGGTGGAGGATTTATAGTGAAGGATGAGAGGAAAAAATTAGACTGGTGCATTTTTAAAGAGTGATCAGCGCATGATCCAGTGCCATAGTCACGTCGATCCAGTCCTTCCCTTACGCATTTTTATTTTCCAGAACGACGCGACTCTACCACAGTCGAAGAGCACGAAGACTATCGTGGACAAGGTTGTAGGAGGCTGCCATTTTTTTGAAAAGCGTCCATCGATGGTTAGATTTTTGATCGATGTTGTGTGAGAAAAGGGGTTTGCACCCGGATTTGGTATTTTTTTTGCTGCTATCGTAAATTCGCCGCCCAGAGTTCGTGTGGCCATTATGTTGGATATCAAGAGTTCATTTGCGCCCACCTTCAGGAGTTAATCCATTGTTGGATGCTCTGATTTCGTTGCGGAGCAATTGCTAGATGAGTTGATGGAACATTGCAACTTTCGAGCGCTGGAGCTTTGCAAGATTAGTGACGAGTTTGTTGTGTGCGAGAAGAGGATGCAGGGATAGAGTGTTTTTAAGAAGCTCTCCCCCTGTTGAAGCGCACTCAATTTCGGCGTTGAAGAGCCCAAGAACGACAGAGATAACAAACTTCTTCCAACAGGACTCATCGGCAAGCTCGTCGATCGAGCATTGAGACCTTGATATTTAGTTATGTATCAACCTTCCATATCATTCGCCCTACACCGAAAACAATGCTTCAAGCGTGGAAATAACCATGGATACACGTTTAAATTCTAGCCACGAAGTTTGATATCACACGTAGTGCAAATCATCTCTGACGGGCGCTATGAGAGCTTATATTGTGATGGGGATTATGCCAATTTTAGGACGGTTTGTGTCATTTACAAGTTCGGGCTATAACATTGCGGCGATTGATGCAATATTGATTTTTTTCTAAAGGAATTTGGAGTGATCTCTTGAAAAAAAGGGATCTGAGCTCAATTTTAATTGAAGTTTTCATTGGATCTGGCATTTGCAGTAGCTTTTAAGATCTGGGGTTGAAGTTTTTTATTATTATTCAAGATGAATAATCAGTTAGCAGAAGCATACCTCAATGAGAGTAACAAGCTTGATGGATACAATTATTTTGGTTGGAAATTTAAATTGCAGACCCTGCTTGAGGGACACAATGCATGGGCAATTGTGAATAATGATGAGGTGAAGCCGAACATGCTTGCAGGAGGAATAACAATAGAAATATAAGATTGGGATAATCCGGAGACTAAGGTGATAATGCTCCCGAAATTATCGGTCAAAGATTGCATAATTCCCCGTATCCTTGATTGCAAGATTGCACCAGAAATCTGGAAGACACTCAAAGATCTCTATGAGGTCAAGAACACTAATCGATTGTTGTTCTTGAAGAGAGAGATTATCTCCATCAAGATGGAGAAGAATGAAACATGTGTAGCATTTATTTCGCGGATCAAGGAGCTCAAGAACAAGTTGGGTGACATGAGTGAAGTTGTGTCAGATATAGATTTGGTCACGATTACCATGAATGGTATGACTAATTAGTATCAGATGTTTATCACTAGCTTGAATGCAAGATGAAAAGCTCTCGTGTTTGAGGAATTGATAGGGATCCTCATGCAATAGGAGGAAATGCGACTAACTCATAAACCTCAGAGTTCTTATATGGACTTAATGGTGAAGAAGAATCTCTTTAAAGGAAAGCCAAATGCAACACAGAAGAGCAGTGCAACCCCACAGAGAAAGATGCCCCCACCTCAAGGTACGTATTTCAATAGAAATGATTCTGCTTCCAAATGTTTTTATTGTGGTAGAACTGACCATATAGCCAGATATTGCATGAAGAAGAAGTCTGATGAAGGCCAGAAGAGACATAAACAATATGTAGGTCATTTTGTTGATGAGGAACAGAATCAGAACCTCAGATTGTTCATATATGACTCTGTGTTTTCGACTAAGGATGATGAAGCAGATACCTAGTTTGTGGACTTAGGTGCATCCATCCACGTGACAGGGAACAAACAGTAGTTTGAAAACTTCAAAGAGACTAGCAGTGGAGCAAACATTTACTTTGGCGATGATAGAGGGTACCAAATCAAAGGTTATGGTAATATTCCTGTTGTTTTTCCTGATGGAAATATTAGACATATCCATAATGTAATGTATGTACCCGGGATCAAAAAGAATCTG
>APFE031229486.1:62122-119944 GCA_000404065.3 Pinus taeda
ATTCCGGTTAAGTGAACAAAAAAATCGTATGGCTGAGATAAAATGACACAAAAATAGGAGAGAGCTTCATGAAGACGTATGCAAAGACATCTGCACAAAAGCGAAGTAGGAAGAAATAAAAACCTAAATCGAAAGGCCGAATTGTACTATGATTCAATGTAGCTTACGAGTTTAATGTCGACAGATGAAAGTTTTTCCAACACTTTAAGTAATTGAGGTTATCGTTATATAAATTAGCAAATAGATGTTATTTAATGGGAAAAACAGTAAACAAACATATGTCAAATGGAGATTAAAAAGTAGACATTGCGTAGGTTGACCAATTTAAAAAAAAAAAAACACCTTAGATATAAAAATAAGTAGAGTTAGCAATATATGGAAGTTAAATTTTGTTAGATACTAGAGCTATACTAGACAATTTACACTACTAGAATATATAACATAGTAGATTTGTTAAGAATATATTACAATATCAAACTTGTTGTATAATTGGTACTCATTAACTTAAATTGCAAAACTTTTATATTTTTGATGTAATGTTATACTCCTGAACACAAGATTTCCATGTAATATAATTTCAATTATAGTTAAACAAAAAAAATAAAAAACTTCAATATAGAAAATGCTATTAGAAACATAAAAATTATTACTAATTTATAAATCAACAATACTAATTAAAAATCTTCTAACCCAACGATATATATTATTAAATGAAATCTTTTAACCTAAAGATATATATTATTAATTAAACCTATTTTAACCCAACGATATATATTATGTTTTTTTGGTAAATTTTTTTTTTATTATATTTTTAATTTTAATTATCTTAAAAATTTATTTATTTAGGGCAAGTTTTTGTAAAAGTCAATATTGATTTGGTTCTTCAAATAGTCAAGCCTTTACCCTAACTCAATCAGAGGTCTTACATGCTTCTCTAAAGGAACTACCTCTTCTTCTCTCGATAATTCAAGATCCCTCTTCCACCTGAAAAATTAAAAAAGTGCCTATGCACAGTCCTCTTTCAAAAATACAAAGGTGAAAGAAGAGAAAGGCTTCTTGTGTAGAGAGGTGAAGCAGGCAACTCCACCAGGTTACTGACCAGGCTCGCTGGTAGTGGAGCAATGCTTTTGTTCCTATATGACTCCGTCAGGGTAGTGTCTAGGCCTACTACCAGCGGAGCAACACCAAAGATGAAAACCTATACTATGCAAATGTTAAGTTCATGAACCAAACTACCTTTCCTGATTTTGAAACACTATAATCTAGCTGAAAATTTTGATGTGTTTGATTGAGTTGTTACAAGGTGAACCATGTTTGTCCATGGAGTAAGTATTGAAGCCAAAGTAACTTGCACAACAAATCAATACTTCCTGAAAGTCCAAGGCCTTGCGCTACAAATGAACCAAAACAGAGAATTCAATATTCCACTAGTCTGTCGCCAAGTGTTGTACCGACTACAACACCGTCCAAAAATTTGGCCTGCATCCAAATTTTGAAGCCTTCCTTAGTTTTCCCCTTGATCGTCACAAACACTCGGGCTCATCCCATGAGCTCTTGTGAGTCTTCACACCATTTTTGCTTGATTGATCACTGGTCGTCTTTTGGCATGTTGATTGTTATATCATGGTTGCGAGTTTATTCTGGCATTTTGAAGGTTGTCTTTGTGTGCATGAGTTGTTTTCACTATGTCGACACTGGTCACACTCACACACAAAGTTGTAAGCATTGTCACGCAAGTGTCGTCACAATCATTCAGAGACATATTTCAACGGTCACACTTGTCGCTCTTAACCCTTGAGTTAGTCTCATTGAGCACATGATTATCTTGTTGGTTTTAGGTTTATTGTCGTCAAGTCATGCTAAGTATGCGATCAAATTTTCATGTATGCACAAGTACACTTGTGATCTGTGTTGGGTGTAGGAATTACACTTAAGGAAAGTCCTCAACACTTAATTTGTCAACCCGAGGAATCCGTAAACTTAGAGACGAAGCACAGACAATGCCAAAGATGGTATGAATCTTTCTAATATAAATCCCTAATTTCTTTAAAGGAAAGATTGTAGAATCAAACTAAAAAGAGAAAAAGGCAACTTGAAGCATAAAAAATAATCTAAGACTGGAACAAGGAAGAATGCATTTGCAAGAGGGAATTAAAGATAAAGGGAAATCACTCTAGCTAATTATTGTTTAACTATTGAGTGTGTGTTTTTCTTTAGCAGAGACACTTAGTAGTCTTATTAGATGGGCCCTTAAACCTGCTTCTTTAGAGATTTCCTTCTTGCACTAAGTTGTCCTGTACTATCACAGCCTGCTTGCAATAGTGTAGGAACAGAGATTTATACAAAAGGTATGAATGGTGTCTTTACTAAAGGCATCTTACTTCCTGCAAGGGCTTGAACTTTTCCAGGTTCAAAGCACTTAGATCCCATGGCAAGAAACTAATTCTTGCACCAAATCAGAGCTTCTTGCACTTGGCCTTTAATTCTTAAAATGAGTGCTTAATTATTGCGAGTGCTATTATACTGTTAAATCAAATTGCACATATGAAGAGTGAATGTTTCTGATCTTGATAGAGTGCAAGAATGAAGAAATAATTCATATACATTTATCCTGTCATAAGCATTTAATGAAAGAAAGAAGATTGCGGAAAGTAGACTAAGCAAACTTGCTGCATCACACCAACGTGCACTGGTGCAAGTTCATTTCTCCTGCTTGGACCAAGCAGGGAAAACCAGTCAAACAGAATTGTAGAAAAAGAAATATCACACCAACGTGCACTGTTGCAGGTTCCGACTTAGACCAGGCGAGGAAAACCAATCAAACAGAATTACAGAAAAGGAGATATCACACCAACGTGCACTAGTGCAGGGTTATTTCTCCTGCTTGGACCAGGCAGGGAAAGCCAATCTGAAATCAAGTGCAGGAAAGAAATTTATCTACTTCACACAACGGATCCGCTTTCACTCAGACAGGAATGCATGTGCTTAAATTTAAACCACACTTGGCAATATATACACGAATTACAGGATATAAGAAATGGGGTAAACGTGATGGGTTGGCTAGGCCCTAGCCAACCAATGCGTTTCCCTTTTAGATAAAAACATTTCTCAGTACTTTAACCATTTCATCAGCTTCAAATACAGAAATGCGATTGATGAAACATGAGGCGGAGCTCCCTTTTATTAATTCACTGAGGTAAGTACATGCGTTAATACATCGTCCAACCCAGATTCAGGTGATAACAAAATACAATAACTTGTTACCGCCTCTCTAGTTGTGTCTATGTTCTATCCAAAAAAAACTCCCTTAGTCCTATTTACATTCTACATTATATAGATCTTTGGCCAAGGGCCAAAATAGATATTTCAACCAATTACATAACCAACCACATAATTTAGCTTCTCGGCCTTTAAACTTAGACAATTAACAAACTGGTCGTAGCCAATCTCCAGCTTCGTTCTTCACAGGTTCGATCTCGGTTTCCTTTGGATCAATTTGCTGTCGTGGCTGAAGCTGCTCAAAATGAGGCAATTTGGTTTCGGCTGCCTTTGGATCGATTTTTGAGGTCATGGTTAAAGTTTCTCAAAACAAGGTGGTGATCAAGGAGGTTCGGATCTACTGTAAGTATTTGCTGCACTGGCAACAGTGTAAGTTCCGATCCTGCACTAGGATCAGCGGTCACGGTAAGTACTCTAACTACTAAATAAACATTGGAGATATCAATAAGTTACAAAGAGTGATTAAAAGTAAAAAATCATGTAATAGATGATTAATTAATGCTAAGTTAAGTTAAAAATATGAAAAATAAAGTTTATGTGAAATATGTCACCGTGCTTGGACTGGTGCAAGATGAGGGTGTATAAGAGAGGTAAAACAATGATAAATGGTTATCATTTAGGAAGGGGTAAATGGAAAAAAGAGCGTAAGTTAGGGGGCTAACAATCTGGATTTAAACACGAACGCAAAAAATTATAGATATAACCATAGATATAGAGATGCAACAGAAATAATGCTTCATTTCATTAATGTAAAATACTGATATGGTTTATGGACTATTATATGAGACCAAGGGGTTATAGTGGTAGCAATGTGATGTAATCTCCAATGACGGGGATGATAGTGTGTTTTAGTTATCAATTCCCTCTTTACAATAAAAACAAATAAATAAAAATGGATTGAAGTAAATAATCCAACAACTTGATTGGCAGAAAAATAATGTTATTAATTGAAGATGACTTACATATTTCCTTGAATTATGTTATACATGAACCTCTGATTCTATCTGCAATTTGTCCAAATTGCCTATGTGATTCCTTGGGAAAGGGGATTGATAAATTAAATTGAAACTATGTATATGCATTTTCTTCTCAAATGCCTTCTTTACTTTGTTGTAAAGTTAAAAACATTAGCAGGGGTGGCAAGGCAGGGTCGGGGTGCTAATATACCCCAATGGAAATGTTGAATTATCCTTTTCATTGAGCCTTGAGAAGGCCAATAATAATCAATCACAAGCTTGTGCTCTTCTTTAGGGGTTGCTCCAAGCCACCTTGCCAAATCTCTATAATTTGACAATAATCAAGGATTATGGGAATCTAATATGGCATCTTCATCTTGGTTCCTTTCCTACATATTTCAATCTATGTATTTTTTAAAAAGGGCTAAAGCTCAATTAAATATGTTGAATGAATATTCAAGGGTCCTTGTTTTATGAAAAACAACTCTGAAGCAAACCATTTAACAAATAAATCCACAACTTTGGAACTTTGCACCTTTTTTGTCAATGAGAGGGTATTTCACTTTTCTATTCCATAACATAATGAAATGTGGTGGAGGGGTTGAAGGTAGCTAGAAAATGTATTTAGGACACTTGTGCTTGAGTGGGAAGAAGGTTCAAGATATACAGTTGAAGAAACTTGGGGGCATGTAAGATTAGAAGGCCTCTCGATTATGGCTATGTGCGCTCTTATATGATGCAATATACGGGAGGATCAAGTGGATATGAAATTGATATGAAGATCCAGGTATATTAGTAGGCTTTTAGCCATTATATGAGCTTCTATTATTGGTAGGAACAAGCCTTATACACCCCAAAATCCTCCAAGTAATGATAGGGTAGATATGTCATTTAAATTCCCCTAAGGTGGGAGGGATTTGACAAGTGAAAAAACTCTTTTATAGTGGATTTGATTGTGGATAGACATGGATTCTTATGAAATAATGGAATTTGTTGGAATAAGTAGCAATTTGATAGGGCAACTTGGATGTTATTTGATAATGTGTGAAGTATATGGAGGCAGAACTCAAATGGTGAGGTGGAAAAGTACAAGCCCATGTGAATTGGTGTTATTATGATCCACGTGAAAATGGAAATAAATGTCCAAGAAGATAGGAACCATAATTCAATATGTCATGGAGAAAAAAAGGATAACAAGTAGTGAAAAATACTATTAGGGCAAAGTTTTTCTATTGAGTTGCATTCATTTTGTGGAAAATTATGTGAAGCATTAGGAATTTAAAGTCTAAATGGTATAGGAAACATGTTTAGACGAAATAATCATCCCATGTTGTAGCAAAAAATTAAAGAGCTTCAAGACACAATGCTTCAGTTACAACTAAGATATAATTAATTGACAACTAAGTTGACTTCAACCATGGCAATCTTGGTGGATTGGTGAGTACAAATCTGCAGGCAAAAGATGAGATAAGTTGCCTCCAAGGATAAACAAAGAACCTTTAACACGACTTGACTCAAGACCCATAGAGTTCTCCGTCCACTAGAAAATTTTGTAAGTAATGTTGATTTATTTGTACTTTATTTGAGTTGTGTTGTTACTTCAATGGAAGTAGTCCAAATGGAAGACTATCACTAGAAATTGACGCTAAAGGTGCAAAGATACACTGAAGGAATAGAACATGCCTATGATGTTACTACAAAAATGTTGCAACAAAGGAAAGATAAAAACCGAAAGGGTGGAGGATGGAGGGGAGGAAATGTGTTCAGGCTTGCAACAGTCTCACACTTGTGTTGATGCTTGTGTAACGAATGTTGCTCAAACCACCGTTCCTGGGTAAATCATTTTTTCCAATCATACCACTACGTCAAGATAAAATATACATATTTATATCCAAGCTATAACTGTTGAAATTAATGATGAAATGTATTAATGGATTGACGGTTCAACCGAACCTTAGATGAGAAGTTTGTTCCTGATTTCTAAGGTGTTTTTTTAACTTCCCTAATTTGAGTGTAAAATATATATTTCTCTTGTAATGATTGTAATGGAAAAGCGTGTTCTCTAGAGGCAGTCTTCAGGTGGTGTTCCACACCTGTGAGCTGCTCAGGTTTAATTCAATAAATTTAATTCTTTTGTTTTTAACATGGTATCAAATCTATAGGGTTGAGGACTGCCTATAACCATAGGTGGAGGATTTATAGTGAAGGATGAGAGGAAAAAATTAGACCGGTGCATTTTTTAAGTGCGATCAGCGCATGATCCAGTGCCATAGTCGCGTCGATCCAGTCCTGCCCTTACGCATTTTTATTTTCCAGAACGACGCGACTCTACCACAGTCGAAGAGCACCAAGTCTATCGTTGACAAGGTTGCAGGAGGCTGCCATTTTTTTGAAAAGCGGCCATCGATGGTTAGATTTTGGATCGATGTCATGTGAGAAAAGGGGTTTGCACCCAGATTTGGTATTTTTTTTGCTGCTATCGTAAATTCGCCGCCCAGAGTTCGTGTGGCCATTGTGTTGGATATCAAGAGTTCATTTGTGCCCACCTTCAAGAGTTAATCCATTGTTGGATGCTCTGATTTCGTTGCGGAGCAATTGCTAGATGAGTTGATGGAACGTTGCAACTTTCGAGCGCTAGAGCTTTGCAAGATTAGTGACGAATCTGTTGTGTGTGAGAAGAGGATACATGGGTAGAGTGTTTTTAAGAAGCTCTCCCCCTGTTGAAACGCACTCAATCCCGGCATAAATTATCTTAAAATTTATTTACATACTTAGTAGAGCTAGTTTATTTCTTATGGTTATTAGCATATATATATATATACCTTTCCCTTTCGGCTTCATCGTAATTGCTATCACATTGCAAGTACAAGAACCCATTTTGTTAGAAAAATGAACAATATATCTATTTGGGAAGTAACCATGAGTGTTGCTTAGGTTCATTTTTTAAAATATTTATCTCAGATTGGAGTTGGATTCGAACATATCATTTAAACAATGTCAAAAGATGGATCTGGGTTCGACAATATGATTTAAACCTGATGGATCCAGTACTCAGGGCAAGTTTTTGGAAAAGTCAATATTGATTTGGCTCTTCAACTAGTCAAGCCTTTACCCTAACTCATACAAGCACATATTTCTCTAAGAAACCATTCATATATCGTTGAAAGAGAACTTTCAGGTGCAGAGATATTTGAGGTAAAGACACCACCATGGCATGAAAACCTTGGTCTAATTATTCACGTGAGTTTGGTACAAGTAAGAATGAAGATGTGACTCCTCATTTTCTGTTGGCGGCTCACCTTCTCAATGTGAAGAGGCGCTTTCATCCACCAAGCTCATAAATATTTCTCAAATCAGAAGTAAACTTAACTATTGGTTTTCTCCCGCGGCCTAAAAGAATTCAAAAATTAACAGCGTTGCTACAACTTCACCCCAAAGTACTCCATGGATTCATCCAAGGGAGGGAATTCATCTAAATTTGGAGACTTGCCGCTCTCCAGACATTCAAGAAGTACCCAATCCCAAAATGCCGGACTCTTCTCCATGGATTCATCCAAAGGAGGGAATTCATCTAAATTTGGAGACTTGCCGTTCTCCAGACATTCAAGAAGTACCCAATCCCAAAATGCCGGACTCTTCTCCGCCCAAATCTCTTGGCGGTCATTGCAGTGTTCCGCTGTCGAAGCAGAAGATGAAAACGCTGCTTCAGAAGACAGCTGCAATTCCTCTGTGGCGAATTTGGCGGCAGTGGCTTGAATTTGAGGCGGCGAAAGAGCAGAGGCACAGGGGATTTCCGGCAGGGAAAGGGGGAAATTGAGCTTGGCTTTCGATCCTCTCAGGCAATACGCGGCAAAATCGTAGGCGCCGGCAGCCCTTTCAGGGGTGTCGTATGAGCCCAGCCAAATTCTGCGAGTAGAATGGGGCATTCGAATTTCCGACACCCATTTCCCCCATTTTCTCATTCGAATTCCCTTGAACTGCCGCGACTTGAGTGAGCGCTTTTGGCGTCCGTTGTGGTGGTTCTGGTATTGCGAGGGTTTAGCCATGTCGTGTCGCTGGATGTTGTTGAGTCGAACTCACGAAATGCTTACGCAGGTTGCACTCTTTAAAACGAGGTGAGAGGGTTTGAGGTTCGGGCGGATTAAGGTGCTTCTACTCTGTTGCAAGTGACTGATGAGGATAGAGTGTTAGCTGCAGGGCAATATATATATGGAGAGAGAAACCGCGTTGAGTTCCTAAGGAATTATGCGTAGTAGTACACGTGGCCTCTTGAAACCGCGTTGAGGATGTATAACTTTATGCGTAGTAGTGGAACACAGCGCTTGAAAGATCGGTATAGGCAAAGACATGGGAAGGTGAAAATAATTTGATTGGTGACGTGGTCCCTCAGGGAATATGCGGAACACTTTTGTCCATTTTTCCTAGGCCGTGGAAAGTGACACTTCATTGAAATGTGTGCATGTAGATGTGATTCAATATATATAGTCAATGTGTAAGTGTATGTTTATAGATATTATTTTAAATGATTGGTTACAAAATGAGACCGTTCCATTACACTATAGCCTTTACACTTCAAGATATTTTAGGTATTACTTTATAACAATATGCTCTGTAATTGTCAATATTTTATTTATCATTTTTAGAAACTTTGTATTTTCCACCTCGAGAATATAATTTCTGTCTTCTAAACTTCTTATTTGAATTTTTTATTTAAAAAAGTTGGCTATAGCATTTCGAACAAGGTCTTTATTTTAAAAACAATACTACGAGGTTAAGATTCTTAACCGTGTCTTTGAAATAATTTTTAATTTTTTTTAACAAATGGTTGAAAAAAAATAAAAATATAAATGTTATATAAGATAAAAAAATTTTGGATTTTTAATTTTTTAAAGTAGAATTTTTCGAATTTTTATTTAATTATAAATTAATGTAGTTATATAAGTTAATCACTAGTAACATATTTTATAAACATTCATTTATAATAAGTATAAAATATTTACTTCATGATAAATTTAATGTTAAAAAAAAACCAACTAAAAAATTTATAATTTTTATTATTATTATGATCATTAATTATAAAAGAATTAATATGTAAGTTAAATATATACACATTTTAAAAAATGGAACTAAATTTTTAAAATTGAGATTTACTTCCACTTTATTATGAAAATTCTTAATCTATAAATAGATCTTGTTATAATATTATGAGCCAATACTATAAATTATGAATACCACATACCCAAAATATCATAATTCACTCCATATGTTACTTATTCATATGACAATTTTGTCAATTAATCAATCTAATTAAAAGTGTAAAAAATAGCATAATTACTTTGGAAATAAATTTTAATCACTAATTTGTGTATACTACTATGAATATTCCAGAATATTTCATGGACAATAAATCCTTGCCATCCACATGATTATTAGATATGTGGTAAGGATTTATTATCCATAGAATATTGTAGAATATTCTTAGTAATCGCTATATATCAAAGATTGAAATTTATTTTAAAAAATAGTCATATCCATTTTGTTCTTTTAAATAAATTGATTAATTCAAAAAATTGTCATATGAACCTGAGGTATGGTTTTTTGGGGGTGTGGTATTAGTAAGCCATGGCATTGGCCCGTAATATTGTAACAAATTCTATTTACAAATTAACAATCTCTATAGTAAAGTCAGTGAATCTCCATGGTTAAAATTATTGTTAAATACTTTTTACAATGTATATATGTTTAACTCATATATTATATAGTTATTATTAATAATAATAAACAACAATTTAAAATAAAGCTATAATTTAGTTAATTTTTATTATTATTTTTAATCTTGGTAATGTGATATGTATGGTAAGTTAAATGTTTTGATGCCAGCCATTAAATTTATATAATTGTACTTGTATATATCATCTTTGTAATAGAGGTAGTTTCTCCTCATGCCTAAATAAAGCACACATACTGATTCCTTATGCCAAAACCTAGTGTCCTATTAGTACTATAAATAACAATTCATTGTGTCAATGACTAATGTTCACATTATTTTTAATAGTAACTTTATTCATGAAGTCTATAAATCTTCAAACTAACAGGACATGTACAATAATGGTCTACATTGTTAATGTGACTTAAATCTATGCACAAAAATGAATCATGTAACCCACACAAAATCTCGCATGCACTTATTAAGCACAACACAAATGTGCCAACTAATATATTAATAATGTGTAAGTAAATGTGATTTATGAGTGCTAACAAAATTTTCTCTATGATTGACTTGCCCTTGAGTAAACTCACTAGATGACATAATATTTAGAAGTGACCTCAAATCATCATCCATAACTAACATGCATTGTTTTCTCTAGGTGCTAATTGTTGAATTTTTGTAGGTATGGTTGGTCTTCATAACTATGTTTTTGTCATTGTAATGTGAAAATAATTTGTAGCTTCATGTTATCAAGGTAATTTTGATTATTTAGACCTTGAAAGATTTATTGTAAGACATGTTCTTCATGTTAGATTTAAAAGAGAAAATTTGAAAATTTGAAAATATAATTTTTGGCTCCAATATTGTCAAGTCGACCCCAATGAAGAGACACACCCATTTGCGAAGGAAGGACATCTATATAAAGCCATTCAACCTCCTCCACAAGAGCACTTTTTGATCTCATCACAAGAAGATAATTTTTTGGGCATCCAAGCGAAGGATAAAGGGGAAGAAGAAGGAAAAATAGAAGGACGAATATCTATCTCTCTTTAGCTCACATCTCTCTCTAAAAATCGCACATGTGACCTTTCTCTAAGTAGCAGGTTTAGGGCGGGACAAATTTTTGGACATTTGTTGGGAAGCATATTCTGGAAAGGCCAAAATCTTAGGAGGCTAATATTTTTTTGGACATATTCTGGAGGCTGAATTTGGGCCAAGGGAAAATTTGATCAGAGTGAGTTGCTAGAGGCTTGCCTTAAGGGTTGTGGACCCAGTTTGACCATAAGCATAGTTTTTTACTAGTTGCATTAGATGTATCTTTTGTTGAAGTAAAAGTCAGTGACTAAGGAAAAGGTAGTTAGGTTTTTACCCCAAGTGGGTTTTCCAGGGTAAATATTGTGTTCTCTCTTTGTATTCTGATCTCTACTTTCTTTATGGTTTATGGTTGAATTTCAAAAGTGTAATTGTTTAACGATAAACTGGAATTATTAAAATAAGATTTATATCATTCAAAGTAATTACCAATAGTTCAAAAATATTGTGCTTGTATTAAATTATTGCACTTGAAAAATCAACATGGTTTCAAAGCTTTGGTAACCAAGAAGAAATTAAGATCACTCTTGGAGAATCTCCCACTCTTTGGTAAGTGATCACTGTTGAAACCCTAGATCAATAAGCTATTTTATTATTTATAACTATGGGTTCCCACATGAAGGAAGGGAACAAGTTGGAATGAGCCACAAACTTTAGGGTTTAGAACACTAGGATTGATCTTCTCCTTGCAAAAGAAGGTCTCTTGGGCATTGTAAAAGGCAAGGTCACCAAATCGAAGAAAGATGAAGAGAAATCAAAATGTGAGAAGGATGATATTACATCCATGAGCATCATTTTAGACTCTATCAAAAATCACTTGATTCCTTATGTTTCAAGTCTTCAATCTTCAAAGTAGATTTATGATGCCCTAAACAACTTATTTACCATCAATAATATTGGAAAATCTGTGTTTGAAGAATGAAATTTGCAACATTAGAATGATGAAGAATGATACTATAGTCTCATATTTCATGAGGATATTTCAACTAAGAGATCAACTACAAGCAATTGATGAAGCTATTTCTAATAAGGAATTAGCCACTACAACACTCAATGGTCTACCTGAATCATGGGATTATTTAGATACTTAGCAAATAATTTATTTCTTATAGTTATTAGCAAATATATACCTTGCCCTTTCCGTTTCATCGTCATTTTGTTAGAAAAATGAACAATATATTTGGGAAGTAACCATGACAGTGTTTGATTGGGGTTGAAGTTCGGAAATATTTCCATGAGAGTGTTGCTCATGTTCAAATTTTTATTTCTATTCAACAATATTTCAATTCTAAAGGTTCTAATGTGAACAAGGGGGGTTCTAATGTGAAAAATGGGTTCGAACATATCATTTAAATAATGTCCAAAATGGACCTGAGTTCGACAATATCCAGTACTCAGGGCAACATTTTTGTAAAGTCAATATTGATTTGACTCTTCAAATAGTGAAGACTTTACCATAACTCAAACCATACATATATCCTTGAAAGAGAACTTTCAGGTGCACAGATATTTGAGCTAAAGACACGTCACACCACCATGACATGAAATACTCGGTCTAATTATTCAGGTGACTTTGGTACAAAGTAATAATGAAGATGTGACTCCTCACTTTCTGTTTGCGGCTCATCTTCTCAATGTGAAGAGGGGCTTTCATATACCAATCTCATAAATTTCCTAAACAAGAAGTAAACTTAACTATCGGCTCTCTCCCGCGGCCGAAAAGAATTTAAAAATTACTGCAGTCGCCAGACCTTGAAATTTGATAGTCAAAAGTAGTTGAAATTTGAGAATTTGAGCTACAAGTGAACCCCAAAGTACTCCATAGACTCATCCAACGGCCGGAATTCATTTAAATTTGGAGACTTGCCACTCTCCAGACATTCAAGAAGTACCCAATCCCAAAATGCCGGACTCTTCTCCGCCCAAATCTCTTGGCGGTCGTTGCAGTGTTCCGCTTTCGAAACAGAAGATGAAAACGCTACTTCAGAAGACAGTTGCAATTCTTCTGTGGCGAACTTGGCGGCAGAGGCTTGAATTTGAGGCGGCGATAGAGAAGAGGCGCAGGGGATTTCCGGCCGGGAAAGGGGAAAATTGAGCTTGGCTTTCGATCCTCTCAGGCAATACGCCGCAAAATCGTAGGCGCGGGCAGCCTTTTCCGGGGTGTCGTATGAGCCCAGCCAAATTCTGCAAGTAGAATGGGGCATTCGAATTTCCGAAACCCATTTCCCCCATTTTCTCATTCGGATTCCCTTAAACTGCCGCGACTTCAGTGAGCGGTTATGGCGTTTGTTGTGGTGGTTCTGGTTTTGCGAGGGTTTAGCCATGTCGTGTTCCTGAGTTTTCTGGAATCGAACTCACGAAATACTTACGAATTTGGACTCTTTAAAAGGAGGGAGTGTGAAGCCTAGAGGGTTTGAACTCAGACGCATAAAGGTGCTTCTGCAGTGTTGCAAGTGAATATTTGTGCTTACCGATAAGGATAAGAGTGTTAGCTGCAGGGCAATATATATATAGAGAGAGAGGAACCGCGCTGAGGATCTATAACTTTATGCGTTGTAGTAGAACACAGCGCTTGAAAGATAGATAAGGCAAAGACATGGGAAGGTGAAAATAATTTGATTGGTGAATCTGATTTGATGGCGTGGTTCCTCAGGGAATATGCAGTACACTTTTGTCCATTCTTTCGAATGCGTTAAGGAACACAATAAATATGTGATTGACACTTGGTAGTCTCATAGAAGAGCACGGAATGCAAAGTGGCACTAAGGAGGGAGTAGCATCTTCGTTTATAGTTTCACGCTTCAATGAACGTAAGGTCAAAATGACCTTGAATTTGACGGCTCCACCACACATATTTTCGTTTTTATAATTTTTTTTAAACCCATTTTTTTCGGTTAAAATAAATTTTAGGACGTGGAAAGTGACACTTAAATGATTGAAATGTGTATATTGAGTCAATTGGCGTATATATATACGAGTTGTCTACAGTATATGATTTATATATTGAGTCAATGTATATATACTAGCTGTTTTTAGTGATATGTTTTAGAAGTTTTTCTAGTTTAATTTTTTTTGAAATCTAATAAGAATTTATTAAGTAATTTTTATACAATTAAAGTGTTTTACAGGTTTTTATGTCTTGAATATATATATATATAGTAAAAAAACAATTTAAATAACATAAATCAAAATTTCACTTCGAAAATTTTCACTAAATTTTAGCATCAAAAAATCACGCTAAAAACAAATCTAAATATTTGAAAACAATAGAGGCTAAAATTTAACTTTAAAAATGATAGGACAATGTTAGAATCCATAAGGTGGATATTTAATGCAATTACTTTTAAGGAAATTTTCATTCAAAATTGTACACAGCTAAATTGATAGAGATGTGACTAGTATTTGAAGTTGAGAGAATGTCAAGGACAACTGAATATTGTAGTAACATGTATGTTGCAAGCTAGTTGGACTCCAAAACGTTTTGGCTGAAAGTGCTTGTAATGGTATCCAAGTAAGTGAGGCAAGCAATAAGCTAAAATGGCAAAGGAAAGGAATTGGGTAAGAATTCCTTTAAGCTAAAATTCATATATTTTGCTTCAAAGTCAGTGCATAAATTGTATGGATGCTCAAGAAGGGGGATGGTTAACACACATAGCCTTGAAATTCATATATTTTGCTTCAAAGTCAGTGCATGTATTGTATGGATGCTCAAGAAGGGGGATGCTTAACACACGCAGCCTTCAATAGGAAATATTGGAATTACTTTAATAATGGATGCAAAACAAAATAGAGAACTAAATTACTCATGAATTTAAAAATATTTATTTCTCAACTCTAACTCTTTGGGTTGCTAGAATACAAGTTTGATTATATTATGAAATGTTTAGAATAAGTGTGATGCACATATATGATGTTATGATATGTTTCATTTCAATCTATTTGAAATCAAATAGAGGTGATAGAATTATTAAATGTGCAATATTCTAAGACCACTTTAGGATATTGTGCATCTTTGCAACGAAAAAGGTCATATGTATGAGTACTAGCAGTTATTTGGCTGATTGAAAGATCATATTACAAGAATAGTGCTAGAATTAGGTGTGAGATAGAAGCCACCATGACCAAATATCACCACTTGTAACGGAGCCCAACAACATGATTAAAAGTCTCATGTTTATGAGACTTGGCTTCTGAATGAAGAGCATTTGGAGAATTAAATATTTTTTGATTTGAATATTTTGATTATATTTCATGAGAATTGAATGTTGTGACATAGTTAAAATGATGGAGCAAGAAGCTCAGGAAGAAGATTGTTGTGGTAACATGGTAGCCCCATGACACTCTAATTACTTCTTGGGAACAAGTCATAACTAAAACCTTGATTATAAGACTCCATGAGCAGTGCAGTGGAGTACACGAGAACGATACGTGGCCATAAGACTCCATGCACAATATAATAAAGCATGCAAGATTGAGACTTGGCTATAAGACTCTAACAATAACCCCATGTAGGAAGACCCTTGGACATGTAGAATACTCAAAATCAGGGTTTCCTAGGCCCAAAAGAGTGAGTAGTTGATGGGGGCCCATGCATGAAAATCCTTGTACAGGTAGACTTCTTTGAATGCGGGTTTCTTAGGGCCGAAAGGGTGAGTAGTTAATGGAGGCCCGTGTAGGAAAACCCTTGGATAGGTAGACTAGCCATATTGAGGGTTAATATATGGGCCTGGAAGGGTGAGTAGCTTATGGGGGAAGAAATATATGGGCTCACTAGGATGTGAGTATGAAGGGGCCTACTTAGGGAAGACAACGAGTTGGACTTGCTACACATGGAGATAAATGAAGCAAAGAATAACCATAAAGATAAATATCGATTTAAATAATTAACTGTTGAATTTTTTTTTTAATTTCATTTTAAAATTATATTGATTAGTCCCATGACAACTGGATGCTTGTGATATAGGCGAACTATTGAATTGTCCAACAATGATATATGATGTTGATTACAAGTAATATCAGAGTGGCGCACCAGAAGCATAGGAAGCTAAAGACCTTAGGTACTAAGTTATAGTGGTGACACTGGAACCCTGTGATATGTATTGATCACCATCAGATATGTTGTGACAAATGCGTTGTGTTGTTAGAGAAACCCAGAGGCATGCCTTAGATGTGAGACTCCATCAAGACTCTTCCTATGTGAGGAAGCATTTCTAAGGAGTGGATCATCCGAGGGACTAGGGAGGAATACAAGGGGATGATTTAACTTGGAAGGTGTGTGACTGCAAGGAAGGGGTGACCTAAATGAACTAGTTTTCAAAGATTCACGTGCATACTCATTGGGATAAAAAAATGCATTGGGTGTGTCCTAGAGAGAAATGAGCTAAGCTTGTTCCTTGTGAAATCCTTAAGGACAATGAACGACATTCCATGGACATAAATTTCAGGACATGGGAAATTTTTTTTGATGTAAGAGCTATAGCTATAAAGCTTAGTTATTGTTTTTGTTCTATCTTATAGAACATTGAGGATGGTGTTTCTTTAAAGGAGTGGGTTTTCTAACATCCCCATATTTTACCCCTGTTTTTTGTAATATTAATTGTGACTTTTATACCAACGTGGAGAACCATGAATGGTTGAATATTTAAATAAAATCTAATTAAAAACCATTGAAGGAGGGACAACCTTACAAATCCTTGGTTTGAGGGAAGAAACTTGCTTACCTATTTTCAAAATCCATGACCTAACCTAGCCAAATTTAAAGCCAAAGTTACTTGCAAACTCAAGAAGCCATTACCTAACATTTTTTTTGTGATGCGATTTCAAATGGAGTCAGAAGAGTTTACTGATAGTAATTATGATATCAGACTGGGCTAGTGGAAGGAGAGGGCAATTCGTATTCGCCTTCTCCCCTCACAAATCGAAGAGACGACCCTTTAAAAGACAACAACAAAGAGCAAAACTACGCTCTCGGGAAAACTTAGAAAAGCCAAGACGAGGCTCTCTGATCCGGATTTAAACAAGAAAGCAACAAATTACAGATATAACCATAAATATAAAGATGCAGTAGAAATAACACTTCATTTCATTAATATCAAATACTAAAATATGCTTCCAAACAGAATGGAAATAACACTAGCTCGGGTGATGGTAGCTAATTTCTGAGAAGAAATGTGGTGGCTACATGCCTCTGAACTGTGTTACAATGAGGTTCAAGGGCCTTTTTATTAATGAACAATAAGATCAAACCCTAAACAACCAAAACCCTAACCCGAGGAGATGTAACACTAATATTTTATGGGCCCCGTTGGGGTTAGTTAGACAACCAACTTCTTGGGGTCGCGACTTGGTCATATTATCTCCGTTTGATGTGCATGATACCTCGTTAGAAAGATATCTCTGAGGACTATGACAGAAAAGAAGATTTTATCAAAAAATCCCTGGCAGTAGATTGCCAAAATAACGTCGTTTAGGGCCTCAAAACGGATCCGAAGTTTAGGACCTGAAAAACTGCTAAATACAGTAAATTGTGATACAATTAAGGAAACTGAAAAACTGAAAGAAACAATGGTGGGGGTCCAAGTGGAATTAGCGAGTGGCCGCCAATATCCACTTGGATCATTCCTCCCCCCTTAGGAAGCAATGGTCCCCATTGCATTGAGTTCCTCCATAAGATGAGGAAACTTCTGCTGAACTTGGTCCCTAGTGAGCCACTTGCCCTGGCGAAGGAGTTGGCCTGTTTTGACAACTCGATACAGTTGGATCTTCTGCTGGTGAAGGTGCTTGATCTGTGTGTCCATGATCCGATCAGTTGTGGCTTGTTCCATGCAATCTAGATTTAACTCTATAGGTGTGAGTTGTTCTACAATGTCTGATGTGTCTAGAAATGTTGGGAAGTATGGTTGAAGGCGATCCACATTGAACACTAGGTGTAGGCCAAGGAATGGGGGAATGTTGAGCTCAAATGAAATGTCTCCCACATCCTTGGTAATGGTGTAAGGACCACATCGGAGTAGTCTAAGTTTTCGATATGATCTCGTAAGGCATTCCTTTTGCAATGCAACCAGACTTTGTCGCCCACCTGAAACTTGTTTGGCACCCAATGTTGATCATGTTGCTGCTTGTAATTGGAATTTGATTTATCCAGAATGTCGTGGACCTGATGGTGGATATGTTGGATGTGCTCAATGAAGAAGTTTTCCTTATTGGTTTCGAATTGGACATGAGCCAAATCTGCTTGAGTAGCTGCAAATGGCATGGCCACATCAATGGGAGATAGTGGCTTAGAATCCCAAGCCCACCTGAAAATGGTTGTGGCCAATCGAGCTGTGAAGATGCCAGTTATAGTTGTGTTGGACATAGGTGAGGATCTCATCCCATGTGCGTGGATGCTTTGAGTTGTACATGCGTAGAATGTGTACGATCGTCCTGTTAACGACCTCTGTCTGGCCATCAGTTTAGGGATGGAAAGTTGTGGACTTAGTGAACTTGGTGTCCAGCATCGACCAGAGACTGGACCAAAATGTACTGAGGAACCCATTGTCCCATTTTGAGATGATAGACTATGGTATCCCAAAGTGTACCCACACTCGTTCAAAGAAGAGTTTAGCTGTGGCTTCTGTTGTGATATTCTTCTTGCAGGCAGCCATAATGGCCATCTTCGAGAATCTGTCGATGACCACAAAAACATAGTCATTGCCATGCTTAGTAGAAGGAAGGCTTGACATGTAATCCATGGAGATGGATTCCCAAGATCAACTAGGGGTAGGCAGTGGAGTATAGATGATCTAGAATTGATCCAAGATAATTAATAAGGTATTACAGACTCATGTGCATGGATGTGCCTATGTTATGTTATGCAATTGATCGATAAGATTACGAAATACACAGGCACTAAAGTTGTTAAAGAAAACATAACAGGCAATACATATAAACACAAGTTTAATAAGGAGTTGACCTAACACTCTTGGGCTATGTCTCTAGGTCCAACTTTCAGTGGTGGCCTCTCTATTATGTTTTCAAGCAGATTTTTTACAACGGTGAGCTCAATTTTAGTCTCACTCAACACATACAAATAAGTAAGACTATACTTGGATCCCCCAAGTCTCTGGAGTACACATACTCTCCTCACTGAATTCTCGACCTCTATTGTTCACAGTAGTATGAGCGCAATCTGAGACTCATACATGAGAGGCATTACAGAGTAGTATGCTTGAACCTCACAAGCCTTCTGTGGAGCACACAAACTCTCTGACTCTCTCTCTCTCTATCTTAACTCTGGCTCGATGTTGCCTTTGCTTCTACAGGTCAGATCGGCTTCTCGTCTCTACTTCTAACTTGCTTTTTGCTTTCTATGTCAGCTTGTGGCATTTAAGCCAATATGATTCCTCATTGTTCGTTTCTGCTTCCTCTGTCCGTTTGAATCCCTATGTCCTGCGTAATTAGTCACTGTATAACACATCACAGGGAGGTGGCCACCTATTTCATAATGGATGAGTGTCATCTCTCTTGGACATATTCGAAACGACCGTTTATTCCATTAACTCCAAGAATACCAGCGAAACACGACCTTCTGCCAACGCATCGTCCATATCAGACTTCAAATCCTATACAACTCTGCCTGTTAACCTCGTCAAATCCGTTCATCCATCGGAACGCTCTCTGTCGTTGATCTGGGGCCTCCAAATCCTAGGGTCATCGTCCATATCAGGCGGATAAGTAACATGATGTTTATGTGTCTGATGTGAGCGGTTTTCTCTCTCTTTTGTCGGATGTGTGGCAACCATTGTATGGCAGCGGGCGGGACTCGGTTGAAACCGCTTACTGCTCGAAGCCCTTCCGATATCCTGTCGGTTTTTTGTGGGACCCCGCTTTTGACGGAATTGGAACGATATCCATTGCATTTCATGATTTTTCGAGTCCGGGGGCTTGCAACCATTCCTTCTTTGAGGGGTTTGCCCTATGATATGCGATTAGCGACTTGTCACTAATCACATATTAGAAACTACCCTCGTTCCTTGAAATGGCCTCTAGATTTCTAATTTGCGATAGCGCGCGTTTCCATGGGCTAACGGTCTACGCGCTTGACCAATGGTCCTTGTTGCTCCACGTTGATCACAAATTGCAACTATTACGAGGATAACTTCGATAAGCTTGATCTTTATAAGACTTTTAATCCTTGGCATGATTTTTAAAGAGTTCATGAAAACTTAGAGAGTGTTCTAGGATCTAATTTGGATCAATAGAGGCCTTGCTTCTTGATGGTTGGTTTGGCGATGGCGTAAGTAATGCAGGTTCTGACGTACTTCCTGATATCCTGTCGAAGATTCAACCAATAAAAATACTTTTGCAGTACTACCACTGTTTTCTCGACCCCAAAATGCCTAGCGTCCCGACCGTAGTGTGCTTCCCAAATCATCTTGGCACGCTCGCTTGAAGGAACACAAAGGTGTCCCAGGTGGCATAATAGGGCATCCTGGAGGTGAAAATCTGGAACTTGCTGACCCTCCAAGAGCGTCTGGTATGTGTGGACAAATTCTAGGTCGCTTTTGTAAAGAAGTGGTCAATCAGAAGTCTCGTGCCTACAAGAGTTGAGCACGATGGTTAACGCCATGATCGGTGGTCGAGTGAGGCAATCTGCAACATTATTGGTGTTGCCCTTCTTATACTTGATATTCAAATGGAATTGTTGCAGGTATGTGGACCACTTATGATGGCGATCATTCTACAACTTCCCTTGCATCTGTATGAATTGCAAGGGCCGGTGGGCTGTGTGGATGACCATTTCCTTCCCCAAAATGTAATGCTTCCATTATCGGCAGGCCTGCACAATGGAATACATCTCTTTGTCATAAGTGGGATACTTCTGGACTGTGTCTGAAAGTGTCTCACTATGATATGCCACCGAATGCCCCTGTTGAGTAAGGATTGCCCCAATAGCATAGTCAGAGGCATCTGTCTCAATCTCAAATGGTTGTTGCAAGTCTCGTAATGTGAGCATTGTTGCAAAGCAGAGGCAATGTTTCAACTTTGTGAATGCAGTCTATTGAGATTCATACCAAAAGATTTTTTCTTTCGCTCCTCCCTTAGTGACTTGACTCAAGGGCCAAATGATATGAGAGAATCCCAACATGAACCGGCGGTAGAAATTGGTAAGACCCAGAAAGTTGTGGAGCTCTGTTAGAGTGGTTGGAGCTGGGAAATCCCGAATGACCTGGATCTTGGTTGGATCCACATGCACCCCCTGATAATTAATAATGTATCCCAGATACTAAACTCGAGTCATGCCAAATGTGCATTTCTCCAAATTGGCACATAGCTTGTGTTGCCGCAGTGTTTGGAAAACCTCTCGAATGTGGTGGAGGTGCTCTTCCGAACTCTGGTTAAATATCAGGATGTCATCCAAGTATACCACTACAAATGAGTTAGTGAATGGCCACAAGATGTCATCCATTAGCCTCATGAAGGTTGCAGTAGCATTCTTCAACCCGTAAGGCATAACCAACCCTCCAAAAATGCCATTCTTGGCTTTGAAGGCAGTCTTCCACACATCGGAGGGTTCGATTGGTACCTGGTGATACCTTGATTTCAAGTCGATCTTGATGAAATATTTTGCCCCCTTCAATTGGTCTAGAAGGTCATCAATCCGTGGGATCGTGTACCTATTCCTAACAGTGATCTTGTTGAACACTCAATAGTGAATACAGAGTCTCTAAGTCCCATCCTTCTTTTGTACCACCACGATCAAGCTCCCACAGGGTGATAAACTCGAACGGATGTGTCCTTTCTGCAGCAGCTCCTGAATCTACCTCTTGATTTCGTCGTTCTCCAGAACGGAGAGCCGATAGATTGGTCCATTGCACAGTGGCACACCTGGGGTCACATTTATGGAGTGCTTGACCTGACAGTGTAGAGGCACCCCTACGGGGGAGGTGAAGATGTCCTTGTACTCCTCCATGACCATGTCCATCTGTTGTTGTCGTGTGGAGGGGTCCTGTCTAGAGGTCATGGTCACCGTCTTATTCTTTCCCTGAGGACGTATCATCAGGAAAACAAATTTCTCGATTTTGGAAATGAGCTTACTACATTGTTTTGCAGTAACCAAAGAGATGGCGGTAGGTAGTGCTACCTCTAGTATCTTGTACAACTTATTTCCCAAAGTAATAATAACAGCACGAGGCCTTGACTCATACACAACCTGTCACTTCCATAAGTATGGTTTCCTAATAATACATCACAAACATCAAGGGGAGCAACGTCACATAATACCTCATCCGTGAAGGGCTTGATGTTGTATGGAAGGAGACACTGCTGGCTCACGCGAAGATCTCGTCCTTGGTGAAGCCACCTGATGGTGTACGGTTGTTGATGTGTTATGGTCAGTAAGCCCATTCGATTCACGACCTCTGCCGAAATGAGGTTCTTTTGGCTCCCTCTATCGATAATGAACTATAGCGAGGAACCCTTTACCCACATCTAGGAGTGGAAGAGGTGCTCCTCCTCCTCTGGATCTTCAGATTCCTCCTTCTGGATCTTTGTGGTGGCAACGGTGGCGTTGGGCTCCGCATCGATAATCTGCTTCCTTTTGTCATTCCCCTTATCGGGTTTTGACTCAAAGTCAGAACATGCATTTGATTCCGAAGCCTTTAGCTCGGCCACTAGTGACTACTTGGCCCGACACTTACTTGTGTTGTGAGTGGAGCTCTTATGGAACTCACACCACTTTCCCTTGTCCTTCTTTGGCTTCGCGGTCTTGTTCTTTGCTTGTGGCTTTGGTGGGTTGTCCTGGGCCGCCCTGCCTTGGTTTTGCCCTTTGTTCTGTGGTTTGGGGGCACCTTTCCCTTGCTTCGGATTTGCAGATCCAAAGTCTCGCTTCTTCTGTTTAAATTTTTGCTTGATCTTGATAGCATATCGGTATGTTGTGCTGAGTGAGGAGATGTCCAGGAATTCCATCTCTTCCTAGATGTACCAGTGCAAGCAGTCGCAGTACTTGAGAACCAAATGCTTCTCAAAATCCTCGATACCCAACTTCACATGAAGGGTGTGAAAAACATTGGTAAATTTTGGCACATCTTGGTCCCTTCCCTATTGTAGCATTGTCCACTTTATGTATTTATCCTCATAGCTCCCAACAGGGTAGTACTACTCCTTGATGGAATCCTGGAACGAGTTCCAAGTGGGTACGACTGAAAACAGTGAGTTCGTACTTTCATTCTTCTGCTCACAGTAGGTTTCGCAATAGTCCTTGATGTGGGGGGATGCTTTGAGAAGTGCAAAATTGATCTTTTCCCGGCTGGAAAAATCATGAACAGGAAAATATCCTTCCAGCAAATTTAACCATTTATCTATAGCACTTGCATCTATCTGACCCTCAAATATGGGAATGTCAAAGTTAATGTGTACCTTAAAGGGTGTGGCGCTTCCATAGTAGTTGCTGGAAGTAGATGCGTCGCCCTTGGGTAGCTGCTCAAGGATCTGGGAAAAGTTGTCCATCATCGCGTTCCTTTGTCGATCGAGGGCTTCTTCGAGCAAGATTTTGATAGGATCTCCTGCCCCTTCGTCTTTATTTTCATCTGCCATCGGAGGCTATCGGGATTTGCGAGGTTGGTCTTGCAAAGGTTTGACTAGTTCAAGCCCTTTCTTAAATCTCGACCTTGTTGGGGATATACAAAGAAAACAGATAAAGAGAAGACAACTCTGATACCACTGATTCAGATTTAAACAGGAATGCAACAAATTACAGATATAACCATAAATACAAAGATGCAGTAGAAATAACACTTCATTTCATTTAATATCAAATGAAATATGCTTACAAACAGAATGGAAATAAGACTAGCTCGGGTAATGGTAGCTTATCTCTGAGAAGAGATGTGGTGGCTACATGCCTTTGAACTGTGTTACAATGAGGCTTAAGGGCCTTTTCATTATTAAAAAATAATAGCAAACCATAAACAAACAAAACCCTAACCCGAGGAGGTGTAACGCCAAAAGTTTATGGGCCCCATTGGGGTTAGTTGGATAGCCAACTTCCCGGGGACGCGACTTGGTCATATTATCTCCATTTGATGTGCATGATACCCCGTTAGAAATATCTCTTCGAGGACTACAACGAAAAAGACAAATTAATAATAATAATAATAATAATAATAATAAAGATTGTTGGTGGTAGATTGCCAAAAAAATGTTGTTTAGGGCCTCAAAACGGCTCCAGAAGTTTAGGATCTGAAATACTGCTAAAAATAGTAAATAGTGCTACGATTAAGGAAACTCAAAAACTGAAAGAAACAATGGTGGGGGTCCAAGTGTAATTGGTGGGTGGCCACCAATATCCCCCTGGATCACTCTCTCTGACACACAAAGGGATGTATAGAATTATATATATGTACAAATTTCAAAAGAGAAACAAGAGTTCTTTGGGAGTTTTCATCTTTGGGGTTTAGTTGGATTTCACCTGATCAACTATTCACTATTAAACTCTTAGTGGTCAGTCTTGATACAAAGCTAGTTCTCTCATTATCTCATATTTATCTTTGGTTTAATCATACTCCTGTGTTTTGAAACTTAGAGAGTAAGTAACTCACTAGGTTGCTTTCTGTCGAAGATTGGTTGATGAACCACCTAGACAATAGACGGACCAATCCATTGATGTGAATTTACCTTGTGCAAGCATCACCTCAAACTCTAGATCAAGCTAGAGGGTGGTCATATGCAAGAGAGATTGCAATGTAACTAGCATATGGTTAGGTGTAGAATTTAAGTCCCTCCTTCAGTTGCCAACTATTCTAACACACTCAGATAAGTATAATGGTTTATGCATATTTGATTATGGATTATGAAAGTGTTTGTTATATTATCGGTTGATGTATGGTCATGTATCATTCATGAAATGATGTATGGTCATGTATCATTCATGAAAGAATGCCTGAAATCACTACATATTCATGGTTGACAAGTTGTCTTATATATATTTATGGTGATATTGAACTGTTTGAACTATGTGATTTTTTCCATCTTTATGAATTGTAGGATTACTTACATTATTATGATTGATTTTATAAATTTCACTTAGTTAATTTGTTATCTTATATGGTTATGAATTGGGACACTCATTGCCATGTCCATGATTATAGACTATTTTACATGTTATGAGTTTAATTTATATGATGTGTGTTAAATGAGTATTTGGTTAGAGCTAATGGTCACTGAATCTATGAATGATGTGATGATTCTATGGGTTTGTGCACACTTATGTATTGTTGTAACTAAAAATTATAATCAATTTTTTTGTTGTTTAAAACATGGTTTATAGACCTCTTGAGTGATTATATAAACTTATATGTCTCTTTGAAGATGAATGAAGAAGCCCAATTAGTAGCTCATAGTAGGCAAGAGTTGGATTTTTCTACACAATTTACCTTATGCAGCGTTGATTTTGGGTAAATTGAATTTGGAGATATATCTTCCTCTTATTCTGGATATGGTGTAATTCTAGGCCTTACTAATGCCCTCTTTATCTTTTTACAAAAAAGGGTGAGTCTTGTTGAGAATCTATGTCAGACCTAGGCCTTCATTGTAACAAATTTGGTGTTCATGCATTTTCCCTTGACTTAAACAAATTTCCAAATTCGCCTCATCTCCATTTTCCTTCATAGTTGTTATAGAAATTTAAAGATCTGGGCATCCGACAATGGCAAGGGCCACCACCTATGTGCAAAGGTCATATCCTATCCAAGATGGATTTCCCTTATTCAACGTATCCCACATCTGGTGATTCGGTGAAGGTCGAATGCAACTAGGGCTGGATTACTTTTGAACGATGATGGAGATTTGGGGATACATGATTGGTAAAAGGGTGTTCCCACTAGCGAAGGTCAAATGAAACCAGGGCTGGATTACTTTTGAGCGATCATGGAGATTTGGGGATACATGATCTCTAAGGGTTAAGAGTTGTCAAATTGTTGGAAGGCTAGATTTCATTATGATCCATGTGGATGATAATTACCATAGTTAAGAATTATTTTTCTATCAAAGTTTGTAAAATCATGGATTAATATGCATGGAAAATAAATAAATAAGTAAATAACAATAGTGAAGCAAGAATATAATCGCATGATGATTTATTTTTTACCATTATATTCACCCATGGTATTCACTCATGAATTTTCTAAACCATGGTATTTACCCATGGTGTTTGAATCACACAATGATTTAATTTTTACCATCGTAGTTTGTGATCTTCACCCATGGTATTTTGAAATTTAAAAGGGGATGACTCTCAATGGAAAGACTCGTATAAAGTATAAATACATGAATTCACTAGGATCCTAGGAGGAAAGATTTCTTTCTCTCATAGTGTAGTCTATGGTATATTATCCATTTAATATATATTTGAGTTGGTTTTTATTGTTTTTCTGCAATGTCTCTCTTACCATGGTGCGATACTGTGAGTTACACTTTTAATGATTTTCAACAATATTTCTCTTACGGATTGTGCCCTATTCTCAATTTTTTTATAATGTTTTTTTTACAATATTTCTCTGAGGCATTGTGGTATATTCCTTTGTCACTTATGAAGTTGCATTTCTTATACAACTTGGGTCACAACAATATTAATGCATCTAATTTCATGAGAACTTTGCAGTTAAGTGCGATTGGGCTAGAGTAGCGCTGGGATGGGTGACTTGCTTGGAATTTTTTATTCTTTGTCACTAAGTCTCATTCCTCCAACGATACATAACACATTCACTCAAGAATTGAATGAGGGGAATTCGAAGATCTGGGGGTATAAAGTGTTAAAGGGTGAAACTACGTTACAAAGTTGGATTTCCCGCAAATAGGATATAATGGGAAAATGTTGCAAAACACCAAAAGAGGTGAACCCAGTGGGCCCCATTCTTGCATTGATGTGGCAACACCATCTGGGCCAGAAAGGGACCACATGGATTCCACATGGTAGCACATTGATGATGTGGACTCCGTGTCATGTTGATATGGAAATTTCACATGCTCTAAGCAGGGACCATGTGGCAGCTCAATACTAACATGGCCTAAGATGATTGGCTAAAATTAAAATGGGCTTAGCTTTCAATTCCAGATTTCGATTAAGGTGAAATTTATATTGCTAGAAATATCTCGAAAAGAAAAACATGATGGTGCCATTTGTTTTGAGTTTTGAGAGAATTGTAAAAGTAGTATTTTGTAAGTTGATCTTCATAAAAAAAAATCTTAGAGATGGAGTCAAATAAACATGTAATGCCTCCCACAACTCGAGATAATACAAGGGGGTGAGAGGGATTGTTACATTGATAACCAATTAGTGGTTGAATTTCACACATCAATCCTCAATACAATTGGACCTTTTATAGTATTCTTCAAGCGACCACGTCAATAACCAGTTCTCATGAGTAATGGGGGCTAATGTAGCATCCTCTTGAATTGTGGTAGTAACTCACAATCGGTCAACTCCCCAGAGGCAGGACATTTGTGTTCAAACTTTAATTGATGCAATTCTTGCACCGTTGGAAAGGTAATATAGCGTAGAATATCGCAAAGGCGTTCCACGCTTAGGAGAAAAAGTTTTATCGCTCACAAAAATGCCACTTAAGGCCTCAAACTTGTCTCGAAAGGTTTTTGACCCCAATTCTCCAAATTGTGTCCCACCGCTAAAACTCCTCCTATAAGTTAATTTCTCTCATGTTTCCACCTTGAAAGCATTGACATGGATAGAAAACAATATAATGATCCAATCTAGATCAAGATGAATGAAGCTCAGGCCTCCTATTGAGTCCCAAACTTGCATCTTCCCAATACACCTTTTTAGCCTTTTTTTCCAGTTACCTGAACCTCCAAGCTGTCAAATCATTGCATATTAGTTTAAAAAGAGCATATAAAATGGTTTCCTAACTATGTCTTGTGACTGCTGTTTGATTTAGATTTTTGCTCAGTCAACTGCGGAATCTTGTCACTTTTCGCAGCCAGCTCAACTTTCCGCAGCCTTTTTGTTGAAGTCTATGTTACAGGTGTCTACTGGAGAATCCGGCCACATGGGCAAGTTGCAAGTGATGTGGACATGGAACGTGTCCCCTTGGTTCAGTCGAATCACTCACAGAAGACCGTGGTCAAAGCCAGTCAAGCGGTGGTCAACCTAAGAGTTTTACGATGGCAAGACTCTGTTTTTCACCACGAGAAGAATTGCATGGCAAGTTCCTAAATCCCAGGAGGCGTGCTAACACCTGTGGACTGCTCCGTGACCCAAATCTAACAGCCACCCTCCTTGGATTTAATTTTCATGGCTACCATATTGCTAGATTTTTGGACGTGGTCATTCACGTGTCTCTTTACCAGCGCAGATCTTAGGAATTAGTTATGTCATTTCCTATTATAAATAAAGCATTCTGATATGCATATGAAATAGCTTTTTGTATGTAATTTTGACTGTTTTACGAGCCACTGTGCCGTGACTTAATCCTTATGTTATGACTGCATTTTAATATATGAGAAGACACTGTTGTTAAGCTCAATTCGTGGTTGATTTCTAATTGGCCAAAGTTGCAGAGGGCCCCTGTACACCAAGGTTCTGTAATTATTGTACAGTTTCACACTTTCTTCATTTATGTTCCTGATGCCATAATCGTTTGATTGTATATTACACCGCTTATGGTATTCATGTTGATTTTTGTCCATAGTTTCTTTTATGCTTTCTAATGACTGTCAACTGATCATTGTCTTTATTTCAGGTTCTAATCGATAGCCCGGGCAAGTGCACATAGCTTTTTGATGACTAATGACATGATGGAATTATCTTGTCCTTTTGCTGATTTATTTTCCTAGTTCTAATTCCAGCACTGTTTATTTCTTTCAGTTTTGTTTTGTCCATTTACTTTTCTGCAAGATAGATATTAGACTATTCATATCATTTTCACTTACCTCCTATAGCTAGAGCGAGTCGAATGGTGAGGGGTTGAAGTATGAATGTATAGTTTGATATTAGTTTATTTGTTTTTGCAAGTTAGTGATTAGATTAATCATGTCATTTTGAGTTACCTCCTATAGCCAGAGCGAGTCGAATGGTGAGGGATTGAAGTATGAATGCGTAGTTTGATCTTAGTTTCATTTTATGCAATTTAGATATCAGATTACTCAATTTGTTTATGATTACTTCCTATAGCCAGAGCGAGTCGAATGGTGAGGGGTCAGAATATGAGTTGATGTAATATGATTTAGTTACTTTGCTTACAGTTTTTGAATTGCTTTGAGTTCAATTTTCTTTTTATACAACAGCAAGGATACTGGGTTTCATAGTCACTAGCTCACTGTTTGGTTTAATTAGAATTTAGGTACATTTTTATTTTCTCTTAGTAATTGATTTCATCATTGCAAGTTTGAAAACCTTTTTGAAAACTTTGAAGTTTGGAAATTATTTTAAAGGTCACCATTGCCTTGAACACTTATATCCATACTTGATTTTTAGAATTTTCATCTCATATTAGGGAATCAACAAGAAGATAAACCCAAAAACAAACCAAAAAACCAAAACGACAAAGAAGTAAGAAATCGGTTATCTTGCATATATAGTGCACTTCACTTCAGCAGTTTACGACTCCCGGATTGACAATTTATATAGCAATTTAGGACACAATAAATTGACCAAACACCTCCTACATGATGGTTCATGGAATGAACATTAAAATATTTTCACAATGTCACTCAAATTTTAGCCTTAACTTGTTTCCTAGAACATCATATGCTTATTAAAAAATAGACATTTTGGTCATTAAGGTAGCTTGAGTGGTTGAGACCAATGGTTTAATTTCACGAACCTCAATTTGGATATTGGCTAAACAATCTGATATGTTTTATAGACTATTATATTATAGTAAGGGGTTATAGTGGTAGCAATGCCATGCAACGTCTGATGATGGGGATGATTGTGTATTTTAGTTATCAATTCCCTCTTTACAAAAATAAAATAAAATGGATTGAAGTAAATAATCCAACAACTTGATTAACAAAGAAATAATGTGATTGATTGATGATGACTCATATCTTTACCTGAGTTATACTCTGCATGAACCTCTAATCTTATTTGTAATTTTTCCAGATTGCCTATGTGATTCCTTAAGAAACGGGAATAATAAATTAGAATGAAACTGTGTGTATATGTATTTTCATCTCAAATTCCTTCCTTTCTTGGTCGTAAAGTTAAAAAATTTAGCAAAGGTGGAAAGTGCATGGTGGGGGTGATAATACACCCCCATGGACATGTTGAATTATCCTTTTCATTGATCCCTGGGCAGGCCACTAATAACCAAGCACCATCTTATGTTCTTCTTTAGGGGTTGCTCCAAGCCACCTTGCTAAATCTTCATAGTTTGATCATAATTAAGGATTATCAAAATATAATATGACATCTTCATCTTGTCTCTTTTCCTGCGCCAAGTATTTTTTTAAAAGGATGAGAGATCAATTAAATATGTTGAATGAATATTCAATGGTCCATGTTTTATGACAAAATAATTATGAAGCAGATCATTTAGCAAATAAAGGCAAAACTTTGGAACTTGGCACCCTTCTTGTCAATGAGAGAGTGATTCACTTTTCTATTCCATAGCTTAATGAAATGTGGTGGGGGGTTTCGCGGTGGCTAGAAAATTTAGTTATGACACTTGTGCTTCAATGGGAAGAAGGTTCAGGAGACGGAGTTGAAGAAACTCGAGGGCACACGAGATTGGAAGGCCTCTCAGTTGTGGTTCTGTGCTACTCTTATATGATGGAAACATGGAAGAATCAAGTGGATGTGACATTGATAGGAATATGTAGGTATATTAGTAGGTTTTTAACCACAATGGGAGGTTGTGCTATTAATAGGCACAAGCCTTATCAACCCCAAAATCCTCCAAGTGATGATAGGGGAGATACATTATTTCAAATTCCCCTCAGGGGAGAGGGATTTGGAAAGTGCAACAACTCATTTGTAGTGGATTGGATTATGGACAAACATGGAGTCTTATGAAAATAATGGAAGCTATAGGAATAAATATCAATTTGATAGGGAAACTTGGATGCTATTTGACAATGCACGAAAAATATGCAGGCAGAACTTGAGTGGCAAGGTAGCAAGGCACAAGCCCATGTGAATTGGTGTTATTTCGATCCATGTGAAAATGGAATTAAATGTCCATGAAGATACAAACCATAATTTAATTATACCAAGTAGAAACAAAGGATAATAAGCAATGAAAAATCTTTACTAGGAAAAAGGTTTTCTATTGAGTTGCATTCATTTCGTGGACAACTATGTGAATCATTAAGACTTTAAAGGTCAAATGGTAGAGGAAACATGTTTAAACGAAATAAACATCCCATGTTGAAGCAATAAATTAAAGAGCTTAAAGATGCAATGTTTCAGTTATAATTAATATATAATCAATTGATAATTGGGTTGACTTAACCTATGGAAATATTGGTGTACTAGTGAGTACAACTCTATTACGCAGAAGACGAGATAAATCGCCCCCAAGGATAGAAAAAAGAACTTTAAGATGACTTGGCTCAAGGCCCACAAGGTTCTCCCTCCACTGGAAATTTTGTAAGTAATATTGATTTGCTAGTATGTGATTTGAATGTTGTTATTTCAATGGAACTAATCCAAATGGAAGAATATCAAAATAACTAGACTAAACATGGAAGTTAAATTTTGTTGGATATTAGAGCTCTACAAAACAATTTACACTACTAAAATCTATAACATAGTAGACTTGTTAAAAATATGCTACAATATCAAATGTTATAATATCAAGCTTGCTAAATGGTTGATAGTCATTAAACTAAATTCAAAAACTTTATATCTATGATGTAATGTTGTACTCTCAAACACATATTTTTCCATATACTATAATTTCAATTACAATTAAACAAAACATTAAAAACATTAACACTTTCCCCTTTACAAGGTAGAAAATGCTATTAGAAATATAAAAATTGTCATTTGTAAACCTTTTAAACCAACCATATATATTATATTTTTTTGTTAATTTTTTTTTTTTTATATTTTAATTTAATTATCTCAAAAAAATATTTAAATATTTCTTGAATATAGCCTCGTTAATCTAATTGTATATACACATTGCTCTTTGGGCTTGATAGGTACCAATTTTGTTAGAAAAATGGACCATACAATACCTATCTAGGGAGTGAATAAACCATGAGAGGGTTGCTTAAGTTCAATTTAATTAATGTTTAAAGCAAACTGGAATTGTGAAATAACCATGAGAGTGTTGCTTCGATTTTGCAATTTCTATCTCCTTTAAATCATATTATTTCTATTCGAAAATATTGTAATACCAAAATTCTAATTTGAACAATGTGAAAAATGGGTTCGAGCATATAATTGAAACAATTTTTAAAAAGATGGATCCTCGGTTCGAAAAGATAATCTAATCCATATTCAAAAAGATAATCTAATCCATGTTCAAAAAGATGGATCCCTTATGGTAGAAGCCCAATGACAAATACAAAGAATAATAGGAATGAAGGAGATCCCGTGATAACTTATTCAAAAAGATAATCTAATCCATGTTCAAAAAGATGGATCCCTTATGGTAGAAGCCCAATGACAAATACAAAGAATAATAGGAATGAAGGAGATCCCGTGATAACTTTTTCTGCGATCCCCCATGCGCCTTTTTTGATGGCGCAGCACCACAGGGAATATGTGTATGCGGTGTTTTCATCAGGATTGCAAAGATTAAGTTATTGAAATCAATTGGAATGCTGGTCCAAGATCCAACAATAAAGCTGAAGTGGTTGCACTGACAGGACTCCTTTTTTTCTACAATTTTCTCAATATCCCGAATTTAAAAATCTATGGAGATTCGAAGCTTATTATTGATCATGTATTGCAAAAACACAATATAGAAAACTTTCACCTTGCTGAATGGCTAGACAGGGTTGCAATGATGTGGAACAGCAGGCGGGACTATTCCATTTCCCACATTAACAGGGACCAAAATAATGAAGCCGACTCATTATCTAAAAGGGGCCTTTCAGCTCCCGAAGGCATATGGCGGATGCAGATTAGGACGGACAACCACTGCTTCCAGGTTCAAGATTTTTGTTTTTAGGGCATATGAATCTCAACACAGTCAATTTATGGTATTTATTTTCATATTTTCACAAGAGAGTTTTCATAAGATGTTAACTCTCTGTTAAGGTATGAGCTCAACAAATTTTTGTTATTTTGCAAGCCCTATTGATTCCATACCCAATGTAATCAATCCCAATATAGATTGCATACGGTCCAATATTTTTAGTCATATGTATAGTATGTGCCAAGTCCCCGTCAATGAGCTCAACAAATTTTTGTTATTTTGCAAGCCCTATTGATTCCATACCCAATGTAATCAATCCCAATATAGATTGCATACCGTCCAATATTTTTACTCATATGTATAGTATGTGCCAAGTCCCCCTCAATCATAGTTCTCTGACAATATATCTGAGATAATGCACTTGTATTTTGTTTTCCTCCTATTGAATACAATTATTCAGTTTTTTCCATGCTGGGAAAAAAAATTGGGGCAGGATTTTGGAAAAAATTATTAATGTGCCTCTTCAAATATGAAAGGAAACTTTGAGGTGTATAGATATTATTTGAAGTCTAAGTGGAGTAATTTATGGAAGTGCTTATTGAGGTGGATAAGAATTATTTGGATAGTCAAAAGTAGTTGAAATTTGAGATTTTTTTTTTCAAAGTTTTTTGTATTAACAGTGTTTGAATCATGTTTTGATAGTAAAAATAGATTCAGCCCCATAAAAAATCTCTAAAACATCTAAAACTTTAAAATTTAACAGTTGTAACTTGGATTTACAAAAATCTTTAACACATTTTATCAAAATCTTACCAATTTTTTTATAATTTTCATAACAAAAACAATTTGGTTAGAATACGAGGGGAGTTGTTTATAATGCGACTTTTTGGAGATTCTGGTGAGGGAATCCCGTGGAAGAAATTGAGGTTAAATCTTGATTTGTTGCAGTTAAAATGGATTTTTAACTGCATATTTGGATTCAGCACCCTGAAAAATCCCTGGGACGCTTTAATTATGCAGAAACTAACTATCAAACTTGCAATTCCAATAAATTGCTGCCGGATTTTGACCAGAAAAACCCACCAAAAAAACTTTCAAAAAACCACATTATAAACAACTGTGAATACGAGGTAATGTATGTCCATAATCAAAAGACCGTACTACATCAACAGGGTTTTCAATGTACCAGCACTGTATAGTCATATCATTCTTGCAATTGTTTCAACGCCCATCAAACTCCGCCGGTAATTCGATCATCTTTATCCCAATTTTTGTGTACAAATGATAATGAAGATGTGACCTCATTTCTGTTGGCTGCTCATCTTCTCACTGTGATGAGGAGCTTTCATCAATCAATGTCATAAATTTAAATACCAAAGATTCTAAATACCGAAGATTCTAAAAAAGGCTCTCCCGCGACCGAAAAGAATTTAAATACCAAAGATTCTAATGTGAAAAATGGGTTCAAACATATCATTTAAATAATATCCAAAAATGGATCTGGGTTCGACAATATCCACTACTCAGGGCAAGCTTTTTGTAAAGTCAATATTGATTTGGCTCTTCAAATAGTGAAGACTTTACCATAACTCAAACACACACATATTTCTCTAAGAAAACCATACATATATCCTTGAAAGAGAACTTTCAGGTGCACAGATATTTGAGCTAAAGACACGTCACACCAGTGACCACCCTGACATGAAATACTCGGTCTAATTATTCAGGTGACTTTGGTACAAAGTAATAATGAAGATGTGACTCCTCACTTTCTGTTTGCGGCTCAGCTTCTCAATGTGAAGAGGGGCTTTCATATAACAATCTCATAAATTTCCCAAACAACCAGTAAACTTAACTATCGGCTCTCTCCCGCGGCCGAAAAGAATTTAAAAATTACTGCAGTCGCCAGACCTTGAAATTTGATAGTCAAAAGTAGTTGAAATTTGAGAATTTGAGCTACAAGTGAACCCCAAAGTACTCCATCGACTCATCCAACGGCGGGAATTCATTTAAATTTGGAGACTTGCCGCTCTCCAGACATTCAAGAAGTACCCAATCCCAAAATGCCGGACTCTTCTCCGCCCAAATCTCTTGGTGGTCGTTGCAGTGTTCCGCTTTCGAAACAGAAGATGAAAACGCTGCTTCAGAAGACTGTTGCAATTCTTCTGTGGCGAACTTGGCGGCAGAGGCTTGAATTTGAGGCGGCGATAGAGAAGAGGCGCAGGGGATTTCCGGCCGGGAAAGGGGAAAATTGAGCTTGGCTTTCGATCCTCTCAGGCAATACGCCGCAAAATCGTAGGCGCGGGCAGCCTTTTCCGGGGTGTCGTATGAGCCCAGCCAAATTCTGCAAGTAGAATGGGGCATTCGAATTTCCGAAACCCATTTCCCCCATTTTCTCATTCGGATTCCCTTAAACTGCCGCGACTTCAGTGAGCGGTTTTGGCGTTTGTTGTGGTGGTTCTGGTTTTGCGAGGGTTTAGCCATGTCGTGTTCCTGAGTTTTCTGGAATCGAACTCACGATATACTTACGAATTTGGACTCTTTAAAAGGAGGGAGTGTGAAGCCTAGAGGGTTTGAACTCAGGACGCATAAAGGTGCTTCTGCAGTATTCCAAGTGAATACTTTGCTCACTGATAACGATAAGAGTGTTAGCTGCAGGGCAATATATATAGAGAGAGAGAGCAACCGCGTTGAGTTCCTAAGGATTTATGCGTACTAGTACACGTGGCCGCTTAAAACCGCGTTGAGGGTCTGTAACTTTATGCGTTGTAGTAGAACACAGCGCTTAAAAGATAGATAAGGCAAAGACATGGGAAGGTGAAAATAATTTGATTGGTGAATCAGATTTGATGACGTGGTTCCTGAGGGAATATGCAGAATACTTTTGTCCATTCTTTCGAGTGCGTTAAGGAACACAACAAATATGTGATTGACACTTGGTAGTCTCATAGAAGAGCACGGAATGCAAAGTGGCGCTACGGAGGGAGTAGCATCTTCGTTTATAATCTCACGCATCAATGAACGTAAGATCAAAATGACCTTGAATTTGACGTCTCCACCACACATATTTTCGTTTTTATAATTTTTTTTAAACCCATTTTTTTCGGTTAAAATAAATTTTAGGACGTGGAAAGTGACACTTAAATGATTGAAATGTGTATATTGAGTCAATTGGCGTATATATATACGAGTTGTCTACAGTATATGATTTATATATTGAGTCAATGTATATATACGAGTTGTTTTTAGTGATTTTTTTTTAAGTTTTTTTAGTTTAATTTTTTTTTTTTTTTTTTTTTTTTTTTAAATCAGATAAGAATTTATTGAATAATTTTTACATAATTAAAGTGTTTTACAGGTTTTTTATGTCTTGAAAATATATATATACAGTAAAAAAAACAATTTAATAACATAAATCAAAAATTTCACTTCAAAATTTCCACTAAATTTAGCACAAAAAATCACTTTAAAAACAAATCTAAAAAATTTATTTTAATTATTTATTTTAAATGAGAATCTATCATTAACAATATAATTTACCATTAAAATATTTATGTATAATTGTTCTATTTTATATTTTTTGAAATTTTTGTATTCAAGGAGTTTTTTTTTTTTTAAGTATATAACCTCTTTTTTAAAATTTTTATCAATAAAAGGAAATTAATAAATGTAACTTGAAACATTAGGTTTTTTATTAATTATCTTAATAAGTTTATTTATTTTGGAATAGGTTTTTGAATTTTTAATTTAATTATGAGATAATGTAGTCATATAAGTTAAATTGGTTAATATCTATAAACATAGATTCATAATAAATATATAATATTTAGTTTTAGGATACATTTGACGTTGTTAAAAAAAATCATTAAAAACTAATTAATTATAATTTATTTTTTATTATTTATTAAAAGATTAATATTATAGGTTAAACATATATACATTAAAAAAAAATGGAACACAATTTTTTTCGACATGGAGATTTTCTTCTACTTAACTATGAAGATTCTTAATCTATATATAGGTCTTGCTACAAGAATATGGGCCAATATCATAGCTTAAGAATACCACATGCCCAAAAAGTCATAACTCACTCCATATGACACTTTCTCATATTACATTTTTTGCAATTAATCAATTTAATTAAAAGGGTAAAAATAGCATAAATACTTTAGAGATAAGTTTTAAACATTTATTTGTGTATATTATTATGAATATTCTAAAATATTTCATTGATGTAAATCCCTATAATCCACCTAATAATTATTGATAATTAAATTAAAATTTTGGAAGCCCTATTCCAAAATAGACAAGCATATCCACATAATAATTATTAGATGACCTTAGTAAATATTGTAGAATATTCTTAATAGTAGTTATAAATATTAGTATTGTGTAATAGTATAGTACTTGTTCTTTTTTTAGTAATGCAACAAGGTTACCGAAAAGGATTCCCTATCACGTGGAATATCCCTGAGGAAAGTGTGAAAGAATTATATTTTGCTATTAACTACCACTACCAATGTGCATATGATATGCTTGGGCTCATGAGCCTAATCATGTAAATATTTGAAAACAATAGAGGCTAAAATTTAACTTTAAAAATGATAAGTTAGAATTCATAGACGAGATATTTAATGCAAATACTTTTAGGAAAATTTAATTCAAATTTGTAGGCAACTAAATTCATAGAGATGTAACCAATATGTGAAGTGGAGAGAATGTTAAGGACAATTGAATATTGTAGTAACATGTATGTTGCAAGCTAGTTGGACTCCTTCAAAAGGTTTTGGCTGAAATTTGCTTATAACTGTAGCCAAGTAAATGAGGCGAGCAATAAGGTAAAGGAAAGGAATTGGGTAAGAATTCCTTTAAGCGGAAATTCATATCTCTTGCTTCAAAGTCAGTGCATAAATTATATGGATGCTCAAGAAAGGGTTGGTTAACACACTTAGCCTTGAAATTCATATATTTTTCTTCAGAGTCAGTGCACACGTATTGTATGGATGCTCAAGAAGGGGGATGGTTAACACATGTAGCCTTCAATAGGAAAGACTGGAATTACTTTAGTAATGCATGCAAAACAAAATAGAGAACTAAATTACTCATGAATTTAAAAAAAAAAAAAAAAAATCTCAATTCTAGCTATTTGGCTGTTGGAATAAAAGTTTGATTGTATTATGAAATGTTTAGAATAAGTGTAATGCACATATATGATGTTATGACAGGTTTCATTTCAGTCTATTTGAAATCAAATAAAGGTGATAGAGTTATTAAATATGCAATATTCTAAGACCACTTTAGGATATTGTGAATATTTGTAATGTAAAAGGTCATATGTATGAGTACTGGCAGTTATTTCATTGATTGAAAGATCAGATTGCAAGTATAGTGCTAGAATTAGGTGTGAGATAGAAGCCACCATGACGGAATATCACAACCTGCAATGGAGCCCAATAACATGATTAAAAATCTCATGTTTATGAGACTTGGCTTTTGAGTGAAGCACATTTGGAGAATTAAATATTTTTTTATTTGAATATTTTGAGTATGTTTCATGAGAACTGAATGTTGTGACATAGGTGAAATGATCGGAGCTCGTGAAGAAGCTTGTTGCAGTAACATGGTAGCCCCATGACACTCTAATTACTTCTTAGGAACAAGTCATAACTGAAACCTTGATTATAAGACTCCATGAGCAGTATAGTGGAGCACACTAGAACGATAGTTGGCCATAAGACTCCATGCATAATATAATAGAGCATGCAAGGTTGACACTTGGCTATAAGACTCTAATAATAACCCCATGTAGGAAAACCCTTGGACATGTAGAATACTCATAATCAAGGTTTCCTAGGCCCAAAAGAGTGAATAGTTGATGGGGGCCCATGCATGAAAATTCTTGTACACGAAGACTTCTTAGAATGCAGGTTTCTTAGGCCCGAAAGGGTGAGTAGCTAATGGACGCCCTTGTAGGAAAACCCTTGGATAGGTAGACTGGCCAAAATGGGGGTTAATAAATGGGCTTGGAAGCGTGTGTAACTTATGGGAGAAGAAATATACCCCCTGCTCACTAGGATGTGAATATGAAGGGGCCTACTTAGGGAAGACAACGAGTTGGACTTGTTACGGTGGAGACAAATGAAGCAAAGAATAACCATAAAGATAAATATCGATTTAAAGAATTACATCTTGAAATTTTTTTTTAATTTGATTTTAAAATTATATTGATTAGTCCCATGATAACTGGATGCTTGTGATATAGGTGAACCATTGAATTGTCCAACAATGATATATGATGTTGATTACAAGTAATATCAGAGTGGCGCACCATAAGTGTATGGAGCTATAGCCCTTAGGCATTAAGTTATAGTGGCGACACTGGAACCCTATGATGTGTATTGATCATCATGAGATATGTTCTTGCAAATGTGTTGTGTTGTTAGAGCAATCCAGAGGGATGCCTTGGATGTGAGACTCCATCAAGACTCTTCCTATGTGAGGAAGCATTGCTAAGGAATGGATTAGCCGAGGGACTAGGGAGAAAGACAGGGGGATGCTTGAACTTGGAAGGTGTGTGACTGCAAGGAAGGGGTGAATTGAATGAACTAGTTTTCAAAGATTCATGTGCATACTCATTGGGATAAAAAATGCATTGGGTGTGTCCTAGAAAGAAATGAGATAAGTTTGTTCCTTGTGGAATCCTTAAGGGCAATGAACTACATGCCATGGACATAAATTTCAGGACATGGGAAAATGTTTTTGATGTAAGAGCTATAGGTATAAATCTTAGTTATTTTTTTTGTTCTCTCTTATAGAACATTGAAGATGGTGTTTCTTTAAAGGGGTGGGTTTTCTAACATCCCCCTATTTTACCCCTTTTTTCTAATATTAATTGTGATTGTTATACCAACGTGGAGAACCATGAATGGTTGAATCTTTAATTAAAAATTAATTAAAAACAACTGAATGAGGGACAACCTTACAAATCTTTGGTTTGAGGGAAGAAACTTGCTTGGCTATTTTCAAAATCCATGACCTAACCTAGCCAAAGTTACTTGCAAACTCAGGAAGCCATTACCTAACATATTTTTTTGTGATGCGATTGGGGTGAAATGGAGTCATAAGAGTTTATGGATAGTCATTATGAGATTAAACTGGGCTAGTGGAAGGAGAGGGCAGTTCCTATTTTCTTTTTCCCCTCACAGATCGAAGAGACAACCCTTTAGAAGGCAACACCGAAGAGCCAAACTACGCCCTCTGGAAAACTTAGAAGAGCCAAGACGAGGCTCTCTCTAACACACAAAGGGATGTAGAGAATTATATATAGATATAGATATATACATATAAATTGCAAAAGAGAAATAAGGGTTCTTTGGGAGTTTTCATCTTTGGGGTTTGGTTGGATTTCATTTGATCAACTATTCACTATCAAACTCTTAGTGGTTAGTCTTGATACAAAGCTAGTTCTCTCATTATCTCATATTTATATTTGGTTGGCTCATATTCTTCTCTTTTTTTCATATCTTCCATTTGGTTTGCTAGTTGATCATGCAAGGGAATTATTTCTCTCTCTGATTCCAATGCATAGGCACTCTTATTCTCGTGAAGGAAATAAACGCTTCATTATTGATTTGGGACAATATGGAGCTTTCGAGCATAACATGGATGACTGAGCAGTCTGGAGACGACCTTGAGTTTGTGTTATTTGACCCCGAACCTATACTTTGTGACCCTGGGTGCTAATCCCTATGACTGTGTTTAACACGATCAAACTCCTTGTCTATGCCTGTGTGGCTAATGTGAAAGCTCATTGAATAAACCACTAAGGTGTTTCCCTTTAGCTAATGAACCACTTAGTGCTTGTTGTTTGGTTGATGAACCACTTGGTGCTTATCGATTGGTTGATGAAACAATAAGTCCTTGTTGAATGGTTAATTAAACCACTAAGTGCATGCCCTTTGGCTGATGAACTACTTAATTATTTATATTTGGTTGATAAATAACTTACTGCTTAGTGGTTGGCTAGTGAACCACTAAGTGCTTGTTGAATTGTAAAAAACAAGCTGATTTAGAAAAAGTTGTTTCAGAATATGATATACTATTTCAAGAACCTAAAGGTATACCACCCAAAAAGGAAATAGTACATGATATTAATTTGCAGCAAGATGCTCCATTGCCTAACATCGAAATGTATAGGTTGTCCGCTTTAGAGAATGCATAAATCAAGAAGCAGGTACAGGAGCTGCTCTAGAAAAGGTTCATAAGACCTAGCACATCACCATGTGGGTCTCCAATTGTCTTGGTGAGAAAGAAAGATGGCTCATGGAGAATGTGCATTGATTACTGAGCACTGAATAAGATAACGATAAAAAATCGTTATCCCCTTCCTCGCATAGATGATCTACTAGATCAATTGAAAGAAGTTGTTTATTTTTCCAAGTTGGACTTGCATAGTGGCTACCACTAGGTCAGAGTTGCAGAGAAAGATGCATGGAAGACTGCTTTCAAATCTAAGCACGGATTGTATGAGTGGTTGGTTATGCCTTTTGGCTTAACTAATGCTCTTGCTACTTTCATGAGAGTAGTGAATGATGTACTCAGACCTTTTATTGATGATTTTGCCATTGTATATTTAGATGACATTCTTATATTTAGTAAAACATGGGAAGAACATTTGAAGCATATAAAGTAGACTCTAGATGTTTTGAAAAGAGAAAATATTTATGTTAAGCTCTCAAAATGTGAATTTGGCAAAACATCTTTGAATTATTTGGGTCATATTGTAGGGGGTGGTGAATTGAAGACAGATCCCTCTAAGGTTGCATTCATTGTAAACTAACCTAAATTCAAATCTGCTACAGAAGTTAGACGTTTCCTAGGAGCAACACAGTATTGGAGAAAGTTTATTTCTAACTTTTTCTTGAGTGCAGCTTCCTTACATGGTTTAACAGGATTGAACAAGGTGTTTCAGTGGGGAGGAAAACAGTAGAAAGCCTTCGACACCTTGAAAGAAAATATTAGTACAACACCAGTACTAGCACTGCCCGATCTTCAAAGACCATTTGAGATTGAAACAGATGCCCGTGACTATGCCATGGGAGCAGTGTTGATGCAACACAATAGACCCATATGTTATCCTTCTGAAACATTTAATTTTGCAGTAGTTAATTATCCCACATATGATAAAGAATTGTATGCATTAGTACAAAGTGTGAAAAAGTGGAAACATTACCTAATGGGCAAAGAGACAGTTATACATATTGATCATCAACCACTTCAATATTTGCACTCACAAACTAAGTTGCAACAATCAAGATACTATAGGTGGATGGGTTTTCTACAACAGTTTCATCTTGTCATGAGATATAAAAAGGGCATACATAATAAAGTTGCAGATATGTTGTCGAGACCAATCATAAATGCATCTATTATACTTAAGCATGATTTCGTATTGCATGAAAGCTACATTGAACAATATGCTCAAGATATAGATTTTAAAGATGTATATGCAACTTTAAGTCATGGCAAACAAGTAGAAGAATTGGATTATCATGTTAAGGACCAATGTCTTGTATCATTTTGGAAAGTATGCATTTCACAAACGAAAGAGTAAAGATAATTCGAGAAGCACACACTTCTCTAATATCAGGTCACTTTGGTGTAAGTAAAACAGTTGCACAACTGCAAAGATTTTGTTATTGGCCAAAAATGAATGAAACAGTTTCTAGATATGTAAGAGGATGTACCATGTGTGCTAAAAGCAGGCCCAGCAATAGAAAACTAGGTTTGTACACTCCACTACCAGTTCCTTCTCATCCTTGGGAAAGTGTTTCCATGGACTTTATTAGGGGACTGCCTAAATCTAGAAGAGTTCATGACTATTTATATGTTATTGTGGATAGGTTCAGCAAAATGTGTATTTTAATACCCTATAACAAACAAATTACAGTTGAACAAACTGCAAAGATGTTCTTTCATCATGTATGGGTTCATTTTTGGATCACCCACTTCCATTATATCTGATCGAGACTCCCGATTTGTTGGGAAATTTTGCTCAAGTCAGTGGGAATTCATGGACACCAGACTGAAGAAGAGCACAACTTTTCATCCGTAAACAGACAACCAAATAGAAGTGGTCAATAGGACAGTGATTCAGTTGCTCAGAGGCTATTGCAGCAAGCATCCCAAGTTTTCGAATGAACACCTATGTTATGTGTAGCATGCTTACAACCGAGATAAACATTCTTCTACATAGGGATCTCCTTTTTTGAGACCTGTTTTGGTTTCACACCAAGGTCTCCCTTGGATTTTGTCTTTGGTAGAGACATAGCAGTTGATGGACACGATGATGTGGACAAGGAAACCAAGTTCATTGAACGAATCGAAGAGATTCACCAGGCAGTACAGGAACAACTGGAAAAGAGCCAAGCCAAGTACAAGGCAAGGCATGATAAGCATCAGATAGAGCATAGTTTCCAAGTTGGTGATCAAGTCTGGTTGTATGTCAGAAAAGACAGAATACAAGGTGAAGGTAAGAAGCTGAAGCCAATAAGGTATTGATCCGAATTAGATCCATAAAGAATAATCAAAAGAACCATGGTTGTAACAAGTCGGAACAGACTTCAAAGAATTGAGAGCAGCGATCAAAAACACCTCTAAAACATTGGCAGTTGGCAGCCAGCGTGGAACGACGAGGACCTCGGTCAAAATGCGCTGACCAAGGCCCATGGAGATTGTGCAGGAGGCAAAATTAGCCCTTGGGAAGCCCGGATTGGGAAACGGTAAGCGCTAATCGTGCATCGCTGGGAAAAAACCTTTGAAAAGGAGGGGCCCTGAGTGCTCAGTTGCATAGGAGCTAGGAAAACCGTGAGGAAAAAGGCAATAAGGTTAGACCCGTGCTCTAAAAATCGGCAGTATTCATCGGGGGAATCTTTGGACGACAAGAAAATTTGGTGAAAATGGAGTGATTCCACTCAGCACCTAACACATGGCAAGCGGAGGAGAGAGAAAACCACCGCTTATCGCGTGCTAACGGTCGAGCAAGTCCACCGCACAAAATGAGCGGATGTCGTTGGATCTGGGGCATCCAGATCTAACGGCTCTTATCGCGCCCGATGGTAAGACCGGATGTAACGAGGGATTAAGCCGCGATTTAAAATAATATGAGGTCCGCTTTGACTGCCAAGGTGGTGGATGACTCATTCCACGACGTAACTGAAGAACCGAACCAACGAAGCAAGTTGGTGCAGTTCACAGGAGGACAAGTGGTCACTCCCTGTGAGTCTGATGATGACGTTGAGACAGCGAACTCCAAGCCAATCTGTAGCAGCCGATTCGATGGAGTTGGAAGAGGAATCGAACAGCCATGAGCTAGAGTGGCTTTAAAGCCATGCACAGACCAGCAGAAGAAATGGGGACGTGGAAGAACAGAGAGAGCAAAAAGCAGTAAAAAGACAGAAGGCCGTGCTGACCAAAGGCAGCGCCAAGCACCAGAGGGCTTGATAAATTCGAGCCATCCCTGAAGGGGAGCTGTCAAGATCAAGCACCACATTGGGCTCCTTCCATTGTAGACCCGAGAGGTCAAAAAGCTGGTAAGGTCGAGAGTCTGTGTACTCTAGTGGCTTGCGAAATCCAAGGGCCACCCTGCCAAGCTATCCTGTGACCGGAGACTCATATTGAGCTCCTTCTTTGTAATTCTCTACTTTAAGACACAATAAAATAAGGCCACCACTGAAAGCTGGACCAGAGATGTAGCCCTAGAGGATAAGGTGAACTCCTTATTAATTTCTTGTGTTCTTATATTTGCTTACTGTGTTTTTTTGTTGTCTTCCATTTCAAGTGTCTATGTATTTGCAATTTCATCGATCCATTGCTTAAATAACCTAGACACACACACCAGCACATGAGTCTGTAATACCTCCATTTAATAATTCTTAACTAAGATCACTCATAGGGTGATTATCAGATCAAGTGGTATCAGAGCTTTAGGCTATAAGGTTAGACAAGCTTGTGTTGGTTTAGCTGTTGAATGCTCACTAGATCAAAGCTCAAATTAGGAGAAGGAGAGTTGGTCGAAACTAATCCTTGAGATTGGGAGAGTCTATTCCTCGGAAGACCATGTCAGAGGAAGGTTCTATGGGTCCAGACCCTCAATTCATAGAAAGTTTCCTAGCTATAAAGTCTATGGTAGAAGAAATGTATAGGGACTTTAGAAAACATAAGGATGAAGATTCATCAGGTTCTAAACAAGATAAAGAAGGAGATGAGTCCCATTCCCATGACCACTCAAAAGGAAAAGGGAAAGAGGAAAACTCTCTCACACCTCCTAATAACCCTGTGCGTAATAAGAAAGCATCTTTGATCAAGCTAGATGTTAAATTCGACTTGCATGTATATGATGGAGAGCTAAATGCTGAAAAGTTGGAAAATTGGATTAGACAAATTGATGCGTATTGCAGAGTGCAGAACATTGACTCAGACAAGAGCAAAATTCAGCTGGCAAGCCTGCGCCTAGGAGGCACTACCTTGGTTTGGTGGGAAGGCAGAACCCAAGCTGACATGAAAAGACATGGTAAGATTGTCTTTGTCTGGGGTGAATTTGTTTCTACCATCAAGAAGCAATTCTATCCATTGGCCTATATGCAACAAGCCATGATGAGTTGGCAAACTCTTCGGCAGTTGAAAGGGCAAAGTGTGCAAGGGTACACTCAAGAATTTAGAAGAGAGCATTGATTCTAGGGATCTCATTAGACTCACCAGAGACTCTTTTGAAGTACATTGGTGGTCTACACAGCTACATGAGGCATACCATCCTCATGTTTAATCCCACTAGTATAGATGAGGTATATGTACAAGCTACTCATCTAGAGGCTGGAGGAAAGAATAGAAATCCAGAAGTTGGGGGACCATCCCAACCCACTACAAGCAAGAGCAAGGAGAAAAGAAAGCAGAAGTGGAAAGCAAGGAAGGCTAACACTGCAAAGAAAAGCAAAGCTTCATGCACTCACTGTAAAAAAGATGGGCATGATGATGAGCACTATTGGATTCTGCATCCAGAGTTGAGACCTAAGAAGTTCGAGGGCAAGAAGAATAAGATTGCTACAGCTATTCAGAAATATTTGGGGTCAGAATCGGGAGATGAAACAACCATTGTAGCCATAGGTATAAAAGGTAAGAGCTCTGAAGCATCTAATATTTTGTTCCATCTATTATTGATGAAGAACATGAGAGAAAAAGACATGAGCTTTTCCATATTCGAGTTGTTTCCAAACATCAAAATATTGATACTTTGTTTGATAGTGTTTCACAAGTAAATTTGATTTCTAAAGCATTGTAAAGAAATTGGGATTAGCAACTACACCTCATAAGAAACCATACCCATTAGGATGGTTGAATGATAAAGCACAACTACAAGTGACTGGACAGTGTAAACTCAAGTTTTCTTTTGGATCAACATTTCTAGATGAGGTTGAGTTAGACATAATTCCTTTGGATATATGTGGAATTGTTTTAGGAAGTCCTTACTTGTATGATATAAAAGCCATTCTCTATAGAGCTGAGAACAAGTATCTACTTGTTAAAGATGGAATCAAATATTTTGTAAGAGCTCATAAGCTCAAGAATAATTATACTCTCATAAACTCGGGGCAGATGAAAAGAATGATAAATTCGTGCAAACAATTCTTACTAATGGTTGTAAAGGAAAAGAAACCTGATAAAACCAATGTATTTGAGGGTTGTAATGCTAAGCAACAAGCTGATATAGAAAAGATTGTTTCAGAGTATGATGTCCTGTTTCAAGAACTTAAAGGTCTGCCACCCAAAAAGGAAATAGTACATGATATTATTTTGCAGCAATATGTTCCATTGCCTAACATTGGAATGTACAGGTTGTCTGCTTTAGAGAATGTTGAAATCAAGAAGCAGGTGCAGGAGTTGCTCGAGAAGGGGTTTATCAAGCCTAGAACATCACCATGTGGGTCACCAATTGTTTTGGTAAGAAAGAAAGATGGCTCGTGGAGAATGTGCATTGACTACCGAGCACTGAATAAGATAACAATAAAATATTGTTATCCCCTTCCTCGCATAGATGATCTTTTAGATCAATTGAAGGAAGCTGTTTATTTCACCAAGCTGGACTTGCACAGTGGATACCATCAAGTCAAAGTTGTAGAGCAAGATGCATGGAAGACTGCTTTCAAAACAAAGCAGGGATTGTATGAGTGGCTGGTTATGCCTTTCAGCTTGACCAATGCCTCTGCTAATTTCATGAGATTAATGAATGATGTACTCAGACCTTTTCTTGATGATTTTGTTATTGTGTATCTGGATGACATTCTGATTTTTAGTAAAACGTGGGAGGAACACTTAAAGCATGTTAGGCAGACCTTAGACGTTTTGAAAAGAAAAAAACTTTATGTTAAACTCTCCAAATGTGAATTTGGCAAAACATCTTTAAATTATTTGGGTCATATAGTAGGGGGTGGTGAATTGAAAATAGATCCCTCTAAAGTGGCAGTGATTGTAAACTGGCCTAAACCCAAGTCTGCTACAGAAGTGAGAAGCTTCTTAGGAGCAGCACAATATTGGAGGAAGTTCATCTCTAATTTTTCCTCAATTGTAGCTCCCTTACATGTTTTCATAGGATCGAACAAGGTGTTTCAGTGGGGAGGCAAACATTAGAAAGCCTTCGACACCGTGAAAGAAAAGATTAGTACAACACCTGTACTAGCACTGCCTGATCTACAAAGACCATTTGAGATCCAAACAGATGCCAGTGACTATGCCATGGGAGTAGTGTTGACACATCACAATAAACCCATATGTTATCATTCTAAGACCTTTAATTCTGCAGTAGTTAACTATGCTACATATGATAAAGAATTATATGCATTAGTTCAGAGTGTGAAAAAGTGGCAACAATACTTAATGGGCAAAGAGACAGTAATACATACTGATCATCAACCACTTCAATATCTACACTCCCAAACTAAATTGCAGCAATCAAGGCACTACAGATGGATGGGTTTTCTACAACAGTTTCATTTAGTCATCACATCTAAAAAGGGCATACATAACAAAGTTGCAGACATGTTATCTAGACTCATTATAAATGCATATACTATACTTAAGCATAATTTTGTATTACATGAAAGCTTCATTGAACAATATGCTCAAGATATAGACTTTAAAGATGTATATGCAACTTTGAGTCAAGGCAAAAGGGTAGAAGAATTGGATTATCATGTGAAGGACCGACTCTTATATCATTGTGGGAAACTCTGCATTCCAAAAATCCAAGAGACCCACCAGGCAGTATAGGAACAACTGGAAAGGAGCCAAGCCAAATACAAGGCAAGGCATGACAAGCATCGAGTGGAGCATAGTTTCCAAGTTGGTGACCAGGTTTGGTTGTATATCAACAAGGACAGGATGCAAGGTGAAGGTAAAAAGCTAAAGCCTATCAAGTATGGACCCTTCAAGATACTTGAGAGGATCGGTGAAAATGCTTTTCGCCTTGATCTGCCAACTTACATGCACATCTACTCAGTCGTAAATGCATATTGCTTTAGATTGTTTGAACCTTCAATGGTTGAGGATCCTGAAGAGCAAAGTTAATTTCCTTCTATTGATGACCTGCTACCTGAATATCTGAATGAATTGCAGGAAGACACAGTCTTGGACAGGAAGGTGAGGACAACGCGCAGAGAAGATGTTGAGTACCTCAGAATTGGACTCAAAGGTTCGAAGTCGGGCAGTGCAAAGTGGATTGAGATTGGGCAAGTGAGACAACAGTACCCTCACTTAGTCGATGCTTGAAAAACCAACTTTTGGCGGTCCAAAAGATTTCCAGTGGGAAGGTCGTGATCCGAATTGGATCCATAAAGAATAATCAAAAGAACCATGTCTGTACCAGGTCAGGACAGACTTCAAAGAATTGAGAGCAGCGATCAAAAACACCTCTAAAACAGTGGCAGTTGGCAGCCATCGTGGAACGATAAGGACCTCGGTCAAAGCGCGCTGACTGAGGCCCATGGAGACTGCGCAAGAGGCGAAATTAGCCCCTGGGAAGCTCGGATCGAGAAACAGAGGGAGTTTTTGTTGTGCGATTAGCGCATCGCTGGGAAAAAAACCCTCGAAAAGGAGGGGCCCCGGGCGCTCGGTCGCATAGGAGCCGGGAAAACCGTGGGGAAAAAGGATAAAGGCTAAGGCATGACCCACACTCTAAAAACCGGTGGTATTCATCAGGGGCATCCTTGGGCGATAAGCAGATTTGGTGAAAACGGAGCGATTCCACTCAGCGCCCGACGCGTGGCAAGCGAAGGAGAGAAAAAACCACCACTCATCGCGCGTTAACAGTCAAGCAAGTCCACCACGCAAAATGAGCGGATGGCATTGGATCTGGGGGATCCAAATCTAATGGATGTTATCTCGCTCGATGGTAAGACTGGATGTAACGAAGGATTAAGCCGCAATTTAAAAGAATTTGAGGTCCACTTTGACTGCCAAGGTGGCAGATGACTCATTCCACAACGTAATTGAAGAACCGAACCGACGAAGCAATTTGGTGCAGTTCGCAGGAGGACAAGTGGCCACTCCCTATGAGTGTGATGATGACGTCGAGACAGGGAACTCCAAGCGAAGCTGTAGCAGGCGATTCAACGGAGTTGGAAGAGGAATCAAACAACCATGAGCTCGAGTGGCTTTAAAGCCATGCAAAGACCAATAGAAGAAACGGGGACACGGAAGAACAGAGAAAGCAGACAGAGAGAGCAAAAAGTAGTAAGAAGATAGAGGGCCGAGCTGACCAAAGGCAACGTCGAGCACTAGAGGGCTTGAGAAATTCGAGCCATCTCTGAAGGGGATCTGTCAGGACCGAGAACCACATTGGGCTCCTTCCATTGTAGAATCGAGAGGTCAAAAAGCTTGTAAGGCCGAGAGTCTATGTACTCTAGTGGCTTGGGAAATCCAAGGGCCACCCTGCCAAGTTATCCTTGACCAGAGACTCATATTGAGCTCCTTCTTTGTAATTCTCTGCTTTAAGACACAATAAAAGAAGGCCACCACTTAAAGCTGGACCGGAGATGTAGCCCTGGAGGATAGGGTGAACTCCTTATTAATTTCTTGTGTTCTTATATTTTCTTACTGTGTTTCTCTGTTGTCTTCCATTTCAAGTGTCTATGTATTTGCAATCTGATCGATCTATTGCTTAAATAACCTAGACACACACACACCAGCACATGAGTCTGTAATACCTCCATTTAATAATTCTTAACTAAGATCACTCATAGGGTGATTATCAGATCAGGTATGGACCTTTCAAAATACTTGAGAAAATTGGTGAGAATGCTTTTCGCCTTGATTTGCCAGCTTACATGCACATATATTTAGTTGTTAATGCAGAAAGCTTTAGACTTTGAATATCCCGAAGAGTAGAGTCAATTGTCTTCTATTGATGCTCTGTTGCCTGAATATCTCAATGAATTGCAGGAATATACAGTTCTAGACAGGAAGGTAAGAACAACACGCAAAGGGTATGCTGAGTACCTCAGCATTGGGCTCAAAGGTTCAAAACCAAGCAGTTGAAGATGGATAGAAATTGGGCAAGCAAGGAATTTATAACCTCACTTGATTGATGCTTAAAAACCAACTTTTGGTGGTCCAAAAGCTTTTTCAGTGGCAAGGCCATGATCCGAATTAGATCATAGAACACTCTCTAAGTTTTCTTGAACTCTTAAAATTATGCAAAAGTTTCAAAGTTTTATAAAGATCAAGCTTATCAGAGATATCCTCGTAACAGTTGCAATTTGTGATCAGCGAGGAGCAACAAGGACCCTCGGTCAAGCGCACAGACAGTCGGCCCATGGTAACGCATGTTGTTGCAAATTAGAAAAATGGGAGACCTTTTCGAGAAACGAGGTGGTTTCTGATATGCGATTATGCAGGGTAAACCCCTCTGAGAAGGAAAAGCCCCAAGCGACCGGACCTGAAAAGTTATAAAATGTAACGAATATCACGTCGATTCCATCAGAGGCGAGGTCCCACAAAAACCGGCAGAATATCAGAAGGGCTTCAAGCGGTAAGCAGTTTCAACCGAGTCCCACCCGATGCCACACAATGGGTGCCACGTGTCTGGCGGAAGAGAGAGAAAACCTCTCACATCGGACGGGTAAACGCGATGTTACTTACCCGCTCGATATGAACGATGACCGTAGGATCTGGAGGCTCCAGATCAACGACGGAGACTCGTTCCAATGGATGACCAGATTTGACGAGGTTAACAAGCAGAGTTGTATAAGATTTGAAGTCCAACGTGGACGATGCGTTGGCAGAAGGTCGGGTTCGCAGGAATTCATGGAGTTAACATAATAAACGGTCGTTTTGAAAACGTCCAAGAGAGCTGACACTCAATTCGTTATGAAATAGGTGGCCACCTCCCTGGGAGGCGCTATACAACGATGATGACGCAGAATAGAGGGATTCAAACGGACAGAAGCAAGGGAACTAGAAAGCCAGGAAGTGGAAATGAACAGTCAGAAAGCAAATTGGCTTTAAAGGCACGAACTGACGGAGAAAGAAGCAAGTAAGTTAGAAGCAGAAAGCTGAGAGCGGAGAGAAGAAGCCGAGCTGACCCGCAGAAGCAAAGGCAACATCGAGCCAGACAGAGCCAGAGAGAATTAGAGAGTCTGTGTACTCCAAAGAAGGCTTAAGAGGTTCAAGCAAACTCCTCTGTATATGCCTATCATGTATGAGTCTCAGATTGGGCTCATACTACTGTGACCAATAGGGGTCGAGTTTCAGTAAGGAGAGTTTGTGTACTCCAGAGACTTGGGAGATCCAAGTACAGTTCTATTGATTTGTATCTGCTGTGTGAGACTCAAATTGAGCTCACTGTTGTAAAAACTCTGCTTTTGAAAACATAATAGAGAGGCCACCACAAAAGGCTGGATCGGGAGGCGTAGCCCAGTAGTATTAGGTGAACTCCTTATTAAACTTGTTGTGTTTACATGTTTGCCTGTTATGTTTTGTCTAACTGCATTAGTGCCTGTGTATTTCACAATCTTATTGATCCATTGCATAAAATAACATAGGCACATCCATGCACATGATTTTGTAATACCTTAATTGTTTGTCTTAGATCAATTACAGATCATTAAGAGAAAAAGTTTTATCACTCACAAAAACGCCACTTAAGGCCTCAAACTTGTCTCGAAAGGTTTTTGACCCCAATTCTCCAAACTGTCTCCCACCGCTAAAACTACTCCTATAAGTTAATTTCTCTCATGTTTCCACCTTGAAAGCGTTGACATGGATAGAAAACAATATAATGATCCAATCTAGATCAAGATGAATGAAGCTCAGACCTCCTACATGATGGTTCATGGAATGAACATTAAAATATTTTCACAATGTCACTGAAATTTTAGCCTTAACTTGTTTCCTAGAACATCATATGCTTATTAAAAAATAGACATTTTGGTCATTAAGGGTAGCTTGAGACCAATGGTTTAATTTCACCAACCTCAATTTGGATATTGGCTAAACAATCTGATATGGTTTATAGACTATTATATTATAGTAAGGTGTTATAGTGGTAGCAATGCCATGCAACCTCTGATGATGGGGATGATTGTGTATTTTAGTTATCAATTCCCTCTTTACAAAAATAAAATAAAATAAAATAAAATGGATTGAAGTAAATAATCCAACAACTTGATTAACAAAGAAATAATGTGATTGATTGAAGATGACTCATATCTTTCCTTGAGTTATACTTTGCATGAACCTCTAATCTTATTTGTAATTTTTCTAGATTGCTTATGTGATTCCTTAAGAAACGGGAATAATAAATTAGATTGAAACTGTGTGTATATGTATTTTCATCTCAAATTCCTTCCTTTCTTTGTCGCAAAGTTAAAAAATTTAGCAAAGGTGGAAAGTGCATGGTGGGGTGATAATACACCCCCATGGACATGTTGAATTATCCTTTTCGTTGATCCTTGTGCAGGCCACTAATAACCAAGCACCATCTTATGTTCTTCTTTAGGGGTTTCTCCAAGCCACCTCGCTAAATCTTCATAATTTGATCATAATTAAGGATTATGGAAATATAATATGACATCTTCATCTTGTCTCTTTTCCTACGCCAAGTATTTTTTCAAAAGGATGAGAGATCAATTAAATATGTTGAATGAATATTCAATGGTCCATGTTTTATGAAAAAACAATTATGAAGCAGATCATTTAGCAAATAAAGCCAAAACTTTGGAACTTGGCGCCCTTCTTGTCAATGAGAGGGTGATTCACTTTTCTATTCCATAGCTTAATGAAATGTGGTGGGGGGTTTGGCGGTGGCTAGAAAATGTAGTTATGATACTTGTGCTTCAATGGGAAGAAGGTTCAGGAAACGGGGTTGAAGAAACTCGGGGGCGCACGAGATTGGAAGGCTTCTCAGTTGTGGTTCTGTGCTACTCTTATATGATGGAAATGTGGAAGAATCAAGTGGATCTGACATTGATAGGAATATGTAGGTATATTAGTAGGTTTTTAACCACAATGGGAGGTTGTGCTATTAATAGGCACAAGCCTTATCAACCCCAAAATCCTCCAAGTGATGATAGGGGAGATACATTATTTCAAATTCCCCTCAGGTGAGAGGGATTTGGAAAGTGCAACAACTCATTTGTAGTGGATTGGATTATGGACAAACATGGAGTCTTATGAAAATAATGGAAGCTATAGAAATAAGTCTCAATTTGATAGGGAAACTTGGATGCTATTTGACAATGCATGAAAAATATGGAGGCAAAACTTGAGTGGCAAGGTAGCAAGGCACAAGCCCATGTGAATTGGTGTTATTTCGGTCCATGTGAAAATGGAATTAAATGTCCATGAAGATACAAACCATAATTTAATTATACCAAGTAGAAACAAAGGATAATAAGCAATGAAAAATCTTTACTAGGAAAAAGGTTTTCTATTGAGTTGCATTCATTTCGTGGACAACTATGTGAATCATTAAGACTTTAAAGGTCAACTGGTAGAGGAAACATGTTTAAACGAAATAAACATCCCATATTGAAGCAATAAATTAAAGAGCTTAAAGATGCAATGTTTCAGTTATAATTAAGATATAATCAATTGATAATTGGGTTGACTTAACCTATGGAAATATTGGTGTACTAGTGAGTACAACTCTATTACGGAGAAGACGAGATAAATCGCCCCCAAGGATAGAAAAAGGAACTTTAAGATGACTTGGCTCAAGGCCCGCAAGGTTCTCCCTCCACTGAAAATTTTGTAAGTAATATTGATTTGCTAGTATGTGATTTGAATGTTGTTATTTTAATAGAACTAATCCAAATGGAAGAATATCAAAATAACTAAACTTAACATGGAAGCTAAATTTTGTTGGATGGTAGAAAATGCTATTAGAAATATAAAAATTGTGATTTGTAAACCTTTTAAACCAACCATATATATTATATTCTTTTGTTAATTCTTTTTATATTTTAATTTAATTATCTCAAAAAAATATTTAAATATTTCTTGAATATAGTTTATCCCTTGTTAATCTTATTGTATATACACATTGCTCTTTGGGCTTCATAGGTACCAATTTTGTTAGAAAAATGGACTATACACTACCTATTTAGGAGTGAATAAACCATGAGAGGGCTGCTTAAGTTAAATTTGATTAATGTTTAAAGTAAATTGGAATTGTGAAATAACCATGAGAGTGTTGCTCCGATTTGCAATTTCTATCTCCTTTAAATCATATTATTTCTATTCGAAAATATTGTAATACCAAAATTCTAATTTGAACAATGTGAAAAATTTGTACGAGCATATAATTGAAACGATTTTTAAAAAGATGGATCCTGGTTTCGAAAAGATAATCTAATCCATATTCAAAAAGATGGATCCTGCGTTCGCAAAGATAATCTAATCCATGTTCAAAAAGATGGATCACGTAATCGGGGCAGGTTTTTGGAAAAAATTATTAATGTGCCTCTTCACATATGAAAGGAAACTTTGAGGTGTACAGATATTATTTGAAGTCTAAGTGGAGTAATTTATGGAAGTGCTTATTGAGGTGGATAAAAATTATTTGGATAGTCAAAAGTAGTTGAAATTTGAGAATTTTTTTTTCAAATTTTTTTGTATTAACAGTGTTTGAATCATATTTTTGATAATAGAAATAGATTTAGCACTATTAAAAATCTCTAAAATATCTAAAACTTTAAAATTTAACAGTTGTAACTTGGATTTACAAAAATCTTTAACCCATTTTATCAAAATCTTACCAATTTTTTTATAATTTTCATAACAAAAACAATTTGGTTAAAATACGAAATAATGTATGTCCATAGTCAAAAGACCGTACTACATCAACTGGGTTTTCAATGTACCAGCACTGTATAGTCATATCATTCTTGTAATTGTTTCAACGCCCATCAAACTCTGCCGGTGAATGGAACTCAAAATGGATTGTAATTCGATCATCTTTTTCCCAATTTTTGGTTTAAACTTGATTGTGTACAAATGATAATGAAGATGTGACCTCATTTCTGTTGGCTGCTCATCTTCTCACTGTGATGAGGAGCTTTCATCAATCAATGTCATAAATTTAAATACCGAAGATTCTAAAAAAGGCTCTCTCCCGCGACCGAAAATAATTTAAATACCAAAGATTCTCATGTGAAAAATGGGTTCAAACATATCATTTAAATAATGTCCAAAATGGATCTGGGTTCGACAATATCCACTACTCAGGGCAAGCTTTTTGTAAAGTCAATATGGCTCTTCAAATAGTGAAGACTTTACCATAACTCAAACCCACACATGTTTCTCTAAGAAAACCATACATATATCCTTGAAAGAGAACTTTCAGGTGCACAGATATTTGAGCTAAAGACACGTCACACCACCATGACATGAAAAACTTGGTCTAATTATTCAGGTGACTTTGGTACAAAGTAATAATGAAGATGTGACTCCTCACTTTCTGTTTGCGGCTCATCTTCTTAATGTGAAGAGGGGCTTTCATATACCAATCTCATAAATTTCCCAAACAACAAAAAAACTTAACTATCGGCTCTCTCCCGCGGCCGAAAAGAATTTAAAAATTACTGCAGTCGCCAGACCTTGAGCTACAAGTGAACCCCAAAGTACTCCATCGACTCATCCAACGGCGGGAATTCATTTAAATTTGGAGACTTGCCACTCTCCAGACATTCAAGAAGTACCCAATCCCAAAATGCCGGACTCTTTTCCGCCCAAATCTCTTGGCGGTCGTTGCAGTGTTCCGCTTTCGAAGCAGAAGATGAAAACGCTGCTTCAGAAGACAGTTGCAATTCTTCGTTGGCGAACTTGGCGGCAGAGGCTTGAATTTGAGGCGGCGATAGAGAAGAGGCGCAGGGGATTTCCGGCCGGGAAAGGGGAAAATTGAGCTTGGCTTTCGATCCTCTCAGGGAATAAGCCGCAAAATCGTAGGCGCGGGCAGCCTTTTCCGGGGTGTCGTATGAGCCCAGCCAAATTCTGCAAGTAGAATGGGGCATTCGAATTTCCGAAACCCATTTCCCCCATTTTCTCATTCGGATTCCCTTAAACTGCCGCGACTTCAGTGAGCGGTTTTGGCGTCTGTTGTGGTGGTTCTGGTTTTGCGAGGGTTTAGCCATGTCGTGTTCCTGAGTTTTCTGGAGTCGAACTCACGAAATGCTTACGAATTTGGACTCTTTAAAAGGAGGGAGTGTGAAGGCTAGAGGGTTTGAACTCAGGACGCATAAAGGTGTTTCTGCAGTATTGCAAGTGAAAGGTGCAAGGCAATATATATAGACAGACAGAGAAACCGCGTTGAGTTCCTAAAGATTTATGCGTACTAGTACACGTGGCCGCTTAAGACCGCGTTGAGGGTCTATAACTTTATGCGTTGTAGTAGAACACAGCGCTTGAAAGATAGATAAGGCAAAGACATGGGAAGGTGAAAATAATTTGATTGATATGGTTCCTCGGGGAATATGCAGAACACTTTTGTCCATTCTTTCGTGTGCGTGAAGGAACCCAACAAATATTTGATTATTTTAAATTATCATCACACTAAAAACAAATACAGGAAATTATTTTAAATTATTTATTACGAAATAAGACTCTATAATTACATTATAATTTACAATTAAAAATATTTATGTATTAATTTAGAACGATATACTCCGTAATTGTTACTATATTATAATTTTTTGAAATTTTGTATTTAACAATAGTTTTTTTTTTTCTTTCTTAGAATATATAATTCTGTCTTTTAAATTTTTTATTCAATAAAGGAGAAATTAATGTAACTTGAATGTTTATTTTAAGTTGCTAAATATCAAACTGCCTTTGTTTTTCAAGTATACGTCAGATTCTAAACAACGTCTTTGGTAAATAATTTATATTTTTTTTAATTCTTTTATCAATTATATGTTTGTTAAAAATTATTTATAAAAAATAATAAATATAAATTTGATACTTAAGATAAAATATTAGATTTTTTGTTAATTAGGTTAATAAGTTTATTTATTTTGGAATTTTAATTTAATTATGAGTTAATAACCAGTAAATAGTTATAAACATAAATTCATAATAAATATATAATACTTAGTTCATGATACATCATGTTTAAAAAAAAAAATCATAAAAACTAGCTAATTATAATTTC